>PVLA01007529.1:0-103479 GCA_004027455.1 Hydrochoerus hydrochaeris | reverse complement strand
GCAAAGCCGAACCAGTACATATCAGTGATATCCATAAATATAAATGGCCTCAATTCACCTATAAAAAGAAATATATTGACAGAATGGATCAAGAAACAGGACCCCACAATATGCTGTATACCAGAAACACATCTGACTCAAAAGGAAACTCATAGATTAAAAGTGAAAGGATGGAAAACAGTATTCCATGCAACAGGAAGTTAATGGCAAAAGAAATTGTAAAACCTGCATAAATACATGGAAATTAAATAACAGCCTTTTGAACAACCAGTGGGCTACAGATGAAATTCAAGAAGAAATAAAACTATACCTACAATTCAATGAAAATATAGAAACAACATCCTATAATCTGTGGGATGCAATGAAAGAAGTCTTAAGAGGGAATTATATAGCAATAAACTGTCATATATCAAGAAAACAGAAAGAGCACAAATAAACAAACCAATGCTCCATCTCAAGCATCTAGAAAAAGAAGAGCAAGCTAAACCCAAAGCTCGTAAAAGAAAGGAAATTGTAAAGATTAGAGCAGAAATCAATGCAATTGAAACTGAAAAAACAATACAAATAATTAATGAATCAAAAAGCTGGTTTTTTGAGAGAATAAACAAAATTGACAAACCCCCAGCTAACCTTATTAAGAGAAAGAAAGAAAAAACCCAAATTCATGGAATAAGAACTGAAAAGGGAGAAATTACTACAGATCCCATGGAAATTCAAAAGGTCATGAATACCTACTTTGAAAATCTCTACTCACATAGAGTGGAAAACACACAGGAAATGGACAGATTTGTAGAAACATATGAACTATCAAAGCTCAACCAAGAAGATATAGCAATTTTGAACAACACAATCTCAGCTATTGAAACTGAAAATGTAATTAAAAACTTAACAACAAAGAAAAGCCCAGGTCCTGATAGATTCACAGCTGAATTCTATAAGAAATTTAAAGAAGATTTGATGCCAGTACTCCTTAAGCTCTTCGATTAAATTGAGAAAAAAAGCAATCCTCCCTAAATCAATCCTGGAGGCAAGTATTACTCTGATACCAAAACCAGAGAAAGATCCAACTAAAAAGGAGAACTATAGGCCAATCTCACTAATGAACATTGATGCAAAGATTCTCAACAAAATACTGGCAAATAGTATGCAGCAAATCATCAACAAGATTATACATCATGACCAAGAGGGGTTCATTCCAGGAATGCAGGGATGGTTTAACATATGCAAATCAATAAATGTAATACACCACATCAACAGAGCCAAAAATAAAAACCACATAGTCATCTCAATAGATGCAGAAAAAGCTTTCGACAAAGCCCAACACATGTTCATAATATAACCCGTCAGAAACTTGGAATACACGGCGTCTACCTCAATCTTGTAAAGGCCATCTATGACAAACCAACAGCCAACATTATACTAAATGAACAAAAACTGAAAGCTTTCACATTAAAATCAGGAACAAGACAAGGATGTCCACTATCACCACTCCTTTTCAACATAGTTCTGGAAACACTAGCCAGGGCAATCAGACAAGAGAGAGAAATGAAAGGAGTAAAGATAGGAAAGGAAGAAGTGAAATTATCATTATTTGCAGATGACATGATACTCTATATAGAAGACCCAAAAAACTCCATTAAAAGACTACTAGAGGTAATAAATAAGTTCAGCAGTGTAGCTGGATACAAATCAATGCTCAAAAATCAATAGCATTCCTGTACACAAAGAACTCACTGAGAGAAAATTATGGAAATATCGCCCTTTACAATAATATCTAAAAAAATGAAATACTTAGGAATCAACCTAACTAAAAATGTAAGACATATATGCTAAAAATTATACTATGCTGAAAAAGGAGATTGAAGAGGATATTAGAAAATGGAAGGACATTCCTTGCTCTTGGTTAGGAAGAACCAACATTGAGAAAATGGCCATACTACCAAAACTGTTATACAGATTTAATGCAATCACAATCAAAATACCATTGACATACCTCAACAGATCTAGAGAAAACACTCCTAAAATTCATTTGGAAACAAAAGAAACCTAGAATAGCAAAGGCAATTGTAGGCAACAAAAGCAAGGCAGGAGGCATCTCAATTCATGACTTGAATCTATACTACAAAGCCACAGTGATCAAATCAGCTTGGTACTGGCAAAGAAATAGACCTGAGGATCAAGGGAACAGATTAGAAGATGCAAGCACAACTACAAAGACACTCAGCCACCTGATATTTGACAAAGGGCCTAAATATGTCCACTGGAAGAAGGATAGTCTCTTTAATAAATGGTATTGGAAAAATTAACTCTACATGTCGTAAACTGAAACTAGATCCATGCCTATCACCATGCACAAAACTAAAGTCTAAATGGATCAAAGACCTCAATATTAAAACAGAAACACTAAGTCTACTGGAAGACAAGGTATGTAGAAGTCTTGGAGACATAGTGGTAGGCAGAGAATTCATGAACCAAATGCAAATTGCATAGGAAGCACTTCAAAGAATCAACAAATGGGATGGATCTCACATTATTGAAAAGTTTCTGCACTTCAAAGGAAATCACCAACAGAGTGAAAAGAAAACCAACAGAATGGGAAAGAATTTTAACCAGCAACCCCTCAGACAAAGGACTTGTGTCCAGAATACATAAAGAATTGAAAGATATCAAGCCCCCCAAATTCAAAGACCCTCTCCAAAAATGGGCATCTGAGATGAACACACAGTTCTCAGAGAAATATATACAAATGGCAAATAAATACAAGAAGAAATGTTCACCATCACTGATCATTCAAGAAATGCAAATTAAAACAGCATTGAGATTCCATCTTACTCCGGAAGGAATAGCTGCCATCATGAAATTAACTGATAACAAATGTTGGCAAGGCTTCGGGAAAAAAGGAACACTGCTCCACTATTGGTGGGAATGTAGACTAGTGCAAGCATTATGGAAATCCATATGGAGAATTCTCAGAAGACTAGGAATTGAAGCCCCATTCAATCCAGTTATCCCCCTCCTGGGTATTTTCCCCAAAGAACTGAAAAGTTCATATCACAGTGATATATGTGCACCCATGTTCATAGCTGCACAATTTGTGATAGCTAAATCTTGGAAACAACCAAGATGCCCATCAACTGCAGAGTGGATGAAAAAGATGTGGCATTTTTATACAATGGAATATTACTCAGCTACAAAAAAGGATGATCTTGAGGCCTTCATAGGCAAATGGAGACAACTTGAGACTATCCTCATTAGTGAAATAAATAAGAATCATATTTATAAATATCATATTGTATCTCTAGTGTAAAAAGTAAATAAGAACTACAAGAGTAATAAAACCAAAATGTGTAATTGCTGTTGTAAAATAGAGAGGAAAAGAAAGTGCTCTAAGGGATATAACTACATGTATGTTTCAGTGTTTAAAACAGATGACCATATTGCTGAATGTTTGTTGGATCTTTGAGCAGAACTGTTTGTAGTATGACTGAATATTTACTAGGTACCCTTTAACTTTGTAACTTGAACAACTACATCCAGGATGACAGTATATAATTTATAAATTACTGATTTCTTAGTGGGGCTTTTTCTCATTCTCCTTTTTCTTTCTTTCTTTTAGAATTCTGTGCTGTTGCTTCCCTTTTTTCTGTTTTCTTTTTCTTTTCTCTTCTCTTTAAATAAAATTTTAAAAATGTATAATTGCTATTGTAAAAAAAGAGGAAATAGGAAGCTCTATAGAAGATATAGCTGTATGTTTAGGTGTGTGGGATTGATGACCATATTTCTAGGTTCTTGTTGGATTGTTGAACAGATAGATCTGTTTGCACTCTCACTGCTTTAGTGTCCACTTTGTGTGCTTTAATTCTGCAACCTGAATAACTATTTCTAAAACAACAATATATAATTTATCAACTAGTGATTTCTTACTGTTTATCTTCTCTTCTTGAAATTATGTAATATTTCTACCTTTTTCCTGTTTTTTTCTCTTTAAATAAAAAAAAACCAGATTATCATCTTAAATAAATATGCAAGCTCCAACTATATGGTGTCTGGAAGAAAATATTTTAAAATATAAAGATATAAATAAATGAAAAGTAAACAAATTTTTAAATACCATATTAATACAGACCAAAAGAACAATGGAATGACTATATTGCTATCAGAAAAATAAGCTTCAGAACAAAAGTTATTAACATGACTAAGGAAAGTAATTTCATATAGATAAAAGTTAAAAAAAAATATAAGAATCTTAAATATTTCTATACCTAAGAGTAGAGCTCCAAAACACATGAAGCAAAATTCACAGGCCCATTAGAAGAGATGAACAAGTCAGACATTTTGCCATACTCGATAAATAATTGACAAAACAACTCAGTACAAAGACAAGGACACAAAAGACTTGAACAACACTGTGGAACTTGACCCATTTTGACATTTATAAAGCACTCTACCCAGCAACAACAGAATATGAATTGTTTTCAAGTTTACATAGATTTTGTATCAAAAGAGAATATCTTGTAGGTTCAATACAGCTACTTTTTCATGCATATTAAAGCAATTATTTGTCAGTGCTGCTTGGGACACAAAGTGAGGTAAATAGGGCAAAACAATACGAAAGAATATCAGCAGTTAGAGCCTAATTTATGGAAAAATAGGGTGGAGACATTTTAAAAGCAGAGAAATCTAATATCCAATTTTAAACTACATTTTTTTGTTAATTCCCCCTCCCTTTATTATACAACCCTAAGTCTCAGTGAATGTCTCACACACACAGCTGCTTCTGGTGAGTGCAGATAAGGAAGACACGAAATAAATGGTCCCACGTTGGAGTTAAAGCCATGGCAGAGATAAAGGAGCAGCTTCAAGACTTTGAGTAATGAAAATTCAACAAAAGCAGGAAACTGGAGTCAGAGGTAATTAGCACAAATATATCTTCAAAATCCCGATGACATTGTTCTTGCTATAAAACACTGTGGCAGTCTTTGAATTGACCTTATCCTGAAATTTGGAGCAAGGTTACCCCTGGGAATATCTATATTACATTTTTTTCTCCCCTAGCAGACACAAGAGAAGAGTATCATAATAGATTTATTACTGTGTTGTTATAAATGATATCATACTCCTACAAATAGGGGCATAAATAGTGTCTACATATAGTTTTTAAACAAATTTTCCATTGCATACTTAACACCTCACTTATTTTAAGCAAGGTATCTCAAAAGGCACAGAAACAAGTGAGTACAAACAGTAAAACCAAAATAAAGAAAAAAGGGAGGGAGGGAAAGAGGGAGCTAGAGACAGAGACAGAGACAAAGACAGACAGAGACACAGAGAGAGGGAAAGGAAGAGGGAGAAGGAGGAGGAAGAGGAAGAGCAGGAGGACTGTGGGGTATGAGGGAGAAAGGAGAAAAAAAGGAAGCAAGCTAGGATGTCCCCAGGACGGGAGATCAAATTAATAAACAAGAACTAATTCTCAGCATTTGCTGGGCTAAACTCCAGCTACTCATGTGTCTCTGCCACTACATGTTTTTAACATTTTTTTCAATTGGAAACATACAGAAAGAGGGGAATGCAAATCAAAGCTTCTTTTTGGTTGTTTAAACAGGCTCAGGATAAAATAAAACATGAGTTTTCTACTAGTCATAACAGTTTACAGCTTTCTTTCAAAGTATTTTGTCCATAGAGGGAGGGCACAGAAGCTTACCTATGGTAGTTCCAGAAATGTGACAAAATTCTCTGAATATGTATATTTTGAGACACAGAATCTTAATCTCCTAAATGTTGGAAAGTATCCTGGTTTCTTGGCTCAGACGACAGAACTGCCTTTCAAGAGATATCACCTACAATCAGCAGTTGCAGTGGGACACAGGTGAGACAAAACTCAGGTCCCAGGGCGGGAGCATCTATAGCAGTCTAAAGTCAGTTTAAAAGGTGGTGGAATTTCCTAAATTGTAAATTTTGTGTCTCTAGTGGCTGGCATAGTACTACCTAGCCTAAGAGAGTGCTCATTTAGTGACTATAGATTGAATTGTGATAAATTCAAGGAATATAAAAACTCCTAAAATAGAAAAAAAATTATTATCACGCCCAAAGTAGGAGCTTCAGCCTCTGAGTGACTAAATCAGGTGTCCCTCTGAGAGATGAAGGTGTGATTTTCCAGCAGTCTAGGCAAGATAACCCCTTAAACTGAAGCAACATGTGAGCAAAAGAATAGTTAATGTTATGGAGATTTAGAGTAATCATACGTAGCATTTTTTTCTTTTATCTCAACACAATGTTATTAAAATAAAATTATAGACCAAGGTACAAAATAAGGAAAATTTTTAAAAATGTTCTCTTTCCTCTTTTGATCTTCCTTTTAATAGCACTAAACTCCTTTTGTCCTGTTTTGCTCATCAGAATAAGTCAGCTTTTGTGTAACCAGCACCCATGTAATAGTAAGCTCTTTTCTTTTAGAAGTTAACAATTTGGGGAGGAAGGAAGAAGATAACAGTTGGATAAACACAAACACAGTAAGATGTTTGCCTGCCAACCATGTTACGTGTTACCTTTCCCCAGCATATTTGCATTTGCACTGGTAGAAAGTACGTTTGAACTCACAAGAATATACAGTGATGGGACATTTAAGGAGCCAAAAATCCTGGGTATAAAAAAAGAAAGAAAAATGAAGGCTGTATAAAAATTTTGTAATCCAACATTGGAAGAATCATATGTTTTCATCCAAAATATACAGAAGCAAAAGAAGGTGCTCCTCTCACTGGCCTCCACCCAATTCAACTAGAAGTATTTGTAATAGAATAACAAGGAATGCATTAAATACCTAGTTAGAACACATTATAACTTAATTTCACTGTTAAAAAAATTGCATAACCTTGCCTATGTGAATTTCTTCTTTAGACATTAACAGAGAATGTAAATGATAATGTCTTACAAAATAAGTGCAACAGAAATGATAGAAAATTCTCAATTTTCCAGTTGTCTTTGACCCTGGCTCTTTTTATTTTCTCCACTCAGCCACAAATTTTTTCTTTCTTTCTTTTTTTTTTTTTTTGCTACCTCACCTACCTCTGAACCATGACTAACCAACAAACCACAAGGCTTGCAAAAACACCACTCTGAAAGTATTCTCTGACAGTTATCAAATAAGATTGCAACAACAATCCTGAGCCACAGGCATGAAAACTAAAACAATCTCCAACTGAAAGTTTCATAGCAATTAAAGACCAAAATCACCATGCTAGCCAAACCACAAAGTATACACTCCTCTCTCTTCCTTACCGTATAAAATATCAACCTCTTTCAACTCCATGTTATCTGATATTTAGGTTTTTCCTGCTGTGCACAGAGTGAATAACTTCTTTAAGATTTATTTGAATTATTTAATGTAGTTTCTTTGCATCGTCTTAATGCAAATGTTAACATTCAAATATAAGCATCCGTTCATTGAGTAACATAGTTAAATATACATACATATTCTGAATTGATCGATTTTTCTGTAACTATAACAAAAGGCCTGGCCTTTTAAAATAAACAGAGTTAGCTCATAGTGTTGGAAGTTCACAAACATAGTGACAGTGTCTGTTCATCCTCTGGTAAAAGCTCTCTGGGCTGATTCGCAACATGGTAATTGATGTCATGACCAGAGCACATGAAACAAGGACAGATCACATGGTGAGACAGGACACCAGAGAAATTAAGTGTCTTTTATAAAAAAACTTTTTCACAGAAGCTAACTGGGAACCAGTGATCATTATATCAGTAGTGACCTAATCGCCTACCAGAAAGCCACACCTCTTAATATCTCTCTATCTCTCATTTTACCACACTGCTGACCAAGCACATGAATCCTTGAGGAACATATTCAAACCATCTCCAAACCACAACACAGATAAATGAGTGTGTCTGGTGGTACACATGTATATACAAATTATATACATATGATTACTGCAGGTTTTACCAAGGGCATCATCCAGCACATGGTTCTTCCAATTCACACACACATTCACTTTCTTATGACATCAAAAGCACACATCTGGCGTGGCTAGGTCAAGATAAAACAAAAGCTTAGCCACTGCCAAGCAACTAGAACTACCACTGTCTTTGAGCCCAATGACTCTCTCATTGGATAAAGAGTAAAGAGAACTCTTTACTCTCTCGGGTCTACTTTGGCTTTTCCTGCAATCTAACTGCAAGTTTCTCCAGTCTACAATGCTTTATAAATTAGTGAATTTGAAACCAAATCTTACACAGTTGATCTATCATCCCTATTCATATGAGTCTCTACCTACTAGCCAAAAAATTCCTAAACTTTGAAAGTCATGATTCATTTATATGCTAAGATTATGTAGTAAGTGTATATCAGTGAACAACTGAATATTCAGGAGAAGGATCATTAAAGTGTTGTGGTGGCTTACTCACCAGAATCTCCACTTCTTACAAGGCAGGGCTTTCTTTCTTTCTTTCTTTCTTTCTTTCTTTCTTTCTTTCTTTCTTTCTTTCTTTCTTTCTTCACTTCTTCTAAGGAAAAAAATTTGTATCTTATTATTTTTCACCCTTTCATTCAATTTTCACCCCTGGAGAAAACTTCTTTTCCATGAAAATAGAGATTCCTATGACAATCTGCTCCTTTCTGGTTGAATATGCCAATTCCTTTGCAGCTAAGAACTGAGATAGAGAACTGAGATAGCCCCTATCAATCTGGCCACTCCACAGCATCACCCCAATTTGCTGACGTGTTTTATAAAACTCAATTACTCCAGCTCCAGTCCTACTTAAACAGGGTACAACTGGACATGTCCTTTCCTTCTATCAAAAAATTCTGATCCTAAACTACTCATTTTATAGTTAATAAACTCAACTTCTCCCTGATCAGGCCACACTGTTCTAGTTAAGGTCACCTTTGCCTTCCATGTTGCCGAGCCAAGATCAGTCTTAACATTCATCTGTCCAACAGCTTACTGGTTATATCCAGTAGTGACTACCTCCATCTTAACAGGCCCACACTTGAAACTCTCTTATTCCCTCTGCCAACATGGGCCACTCACACTTTTCCTCATCAGCATTTCTCATTTATTGTATTTTTCAGTCCCTGAGGCAAAAAATTAATTAATTAATTAAAACAAAAACTTGATATTTAACCTTGAGTGCTTTTATCACATTCCCATATAACTCATCAGCAAATCCAGAAAAATTTTCTTTCAAAAATAATCCAAAATTTTTTGCTCACAAATGTAACACCTGTCTCCAGGATTGCCCCCATTCATGCCACCGCCGTCTCGTGCCTAGCTTAGCTGAGTAGCCTCCTAACTGGTCTCCTACTACCATACAACAGCAAAAGTGATTCTGTTAAAATGAAAGGCCCCTAATGGCCTCTTCTGAACCTACCCTGGCATTTTTCAAAGAAAAATCTTGTCTTTGCAATTACCCAGCATACCCTGCAACTTCTGCCCTCTCTCTAACCCTTTACCTGCTCCAGCTACATCGGTCTCCTTGGGCCCTTGGATGTTACAATGTTCTTCCACAGACACCCCTATACCTTTATTCTGCATCTCCTTCAAATTTGCAAATTGTGTCTCACTGTTTGAAAAGACTAGAGCTTTAATGGACTATTACAAAAATTATTTCCATGAACCATCAAATGCATCTATTTGCTTTTATGCTACCTATCAAAATGTTTCAATATTTCAAGGTGACAAAAATAATTTTAGCTTTTTTTCTAAGAATTCAAATTATAGAACAAAAATACTTAAAAATATTTTACTTCTATCTTTTTTTCTTATGATGGCATTATAATTCCTCTGGTCTAATATTTTATGTAACTTCTTTTCTAAAATGTGATGATGTGGTTGCCCGAGATTCCCTTGTCAGAAATCTAATCTATCAACCGTACTCTATTGGCTGCCTATGGTTTTCAATTCTAGATATTTATGCATGCTGGCCCCTCCTCTCAGATCACCAGTGTGAGCTCAGCTGCCTCAGCATGACTGATATTTCCCACATATTCTATAGCCAGATAAGATGCCAAATCATCTGTCAAATCCTCACAAAGTTACTTCTTCTTTTGAGAACACAAAATCTTTTATTTGTATTTCATCTTAGTGTATTTTGTCTGCATATGACATCTTTTACATGATGTATGTTCCCTAAATAGAGATTACAAATTTATTTCACAGAACTTAGAAATGCCTTTCATAAAATGAGAATTCAATAAAATATTCAAGATGGACATGGTGCAATCCCAGAACTAGGGAGGCTGAGGCAGAAGAAATGCTTCGAGTTCAAGGCCAACCTGGGCTACAGAGTGAGTTTAAGGTCAGACCGAACAGTATGGTAAAACTCTGTCTTAAAAAGAGAAAGGAAGAAAGAAAGAAAGAAAGAAAGAAAGAAAGAAAGAAAGAAAGAGAGAGAGAGAGAAAAAACCAGCTCATTGAATAATTACCTGAAAATAGACTAATAACCAAGTTAAGATATATGCTTTCAGTGCCATATTTTTATACCTCATTATTCTTATTAATTATTCAAATTTGTGTCATTCTTATCTTTAATCAATATTAATAACAAAATTATAATTGCCATCAATTGCTTTGAAGTCATTGTCTAAAATTTGTTTTTATTATTAAAAAGTATTAGTACTATTTTCCTCAACTTTACACATTCAGATGTGGCTGTATTTATATAAACTTGTATATGCCAGATATGTATTTAATTGCATGTGTATTCCACAATCATCATCCTCTCATCAAAGCAACTCATACATGGACAAAGGTTATATTATCTATGTAGGTTTGTGTGTGCTTGTGTTTGCACAAACATCACACAACTTTTCAAGTGAGCTATTGAGCAATGGGAGTAACTAATATAAAAGCCCTTGGCATTTCTAGGAGCTAGAATACTTTGAAGTATTTCAGCAAGAACATACTGACCTCTTTGGGGAAAAGAATTACATGCAGCAATCAGACATGACTATCTAATGTTGAAGATCAAAGGGTATTGACTGAAATCTGCAGTTGCCATAGCTACTGAGCCCTATAAATTTACTACAGTTCTCTTAGTACAAGAACAAGATTTATAGTTAAGACTTCCTTTATTGACAAGAGGGGTTATCTGTTCACTAAATCTGGGAGTTTACTGGAATGATTTTTAGCCCACGCTGTTTTGCTAAATTGCATCTGATTCAGTAAAATTAAAATATGATGTTCTCAAGGCACACATTTATAATTTACTCTAACTCTATCAATCTTTTTAGGGTGTGCAAAATATCTTAAGAGTAAGTCTGGTCTTAGAGGATAAGACATTTATAATATATTTTTAAATAGGGCAGATTTTCAGTTCATGGCAACTCCTGAAACAGACATTCAGCATTGCAGTTGACAAGGTAAGACTGAGCCAGCAGGTCTCAAATAGCCTCCCAGAAAATATCTTAATACCTTTTCCCTGGTGATACAAAGTGGATTTCAGAAGCCAGGTTTTGAATCCCAAAATCTCAATCATCAAAGCATGCCTGGTTATCTGAAGTTACTTTTTTAAACCTTCTTTCAAATATGAATTTTAAAACATAATCCTACATTACCTGCCTTCCCTACAATTGATTTAGTTCTCAACTTTCTATAATGAAGCAAGTTCACCATGCACTAGTTATCCAGTTGTCTGAATCCAATGAAACACAACATATTCACAGGCAACATATTATATAAAGCCCATTCATTATTCACATATAGGCAGTAAGGGACAAAAGTAGCCTAGGATCCACTGTGACATGCCCCCTAAAGCTCAGGAAAAGTGACCTTGGGTTGATGTGGTGCCCTACCTGCTCCACAATGGAGTGAATCCAAAAGGAACCCAACCTAGGGTTATATTCTCTGGTGCAATGCGAAACCCTGGGCTAAATCTTTGAAGGATATATTGCTTCCAGAAGAGAGAGGGGGAAAATCCCAAAAGTCCCAGGTCCTCCCTTCATAATTCAAGTCTCACGTTCTCTAGAGAACAACAGGAAAATAGCACAGGCTGTTTCTGATAGTGCCTCCCTATTTTGAACAATACAGCCCCAGTATATCACATGGTTATTATTGAGAACTATAACCATTGAAATTTGTTAGAAGAGACTGGACAGGTCTAAAGCCACCTAGAGAACTAGCATCACTTATAGGCCTAACAGTCTAAAAATCACTTTATTCAACTAACTTCTTTCTGACTAGGTACTTGCTTGCAAACCATAACTACTGATATTTTCTTAACTAAATAGGGGTGATTGCTGGAGAAGGGAAATGGGGAAAAAATCCAGCAAGTATCCAGCTTCTTCACACTCAGATCTGAAAAGGTGCTGTAGGAGTAACTAGATTCTTCCTAGTTGTTATTTGCCTTTATATTTGTGAATATCCCCTTCTGTTACTTCCTAGGACCTGAAAAGGAAGAGTTTTCTAAACCTGTATTATTTATTATACTGCAAATAAAAAGAAATAAGCTGTGAAAAATACCTCACATTATTCAACCAGGCCCAGTTTGCCCTCAGTGCAGTATGCCAATCACTGAAATACAAGTTTTGAAAAAACAATTAGTCTTGAGGCAACAAAACTCGTAAAGATAGGAGAACAAGTCTTAAGTCTAGCTTCACAAGCATAGAGTTTAGAGGTAGCTAGGTAGGGATAAAGAAAGGGTGGTGAGAGGCATATGGAAAGAACATTAGAATCAATGAGGGGTGAAATAATCTATGGTCTGCAGAGGAGTAATCAAATTTCACAGCTGTTGATAGGATGTATGTAGGATGCATGTCAGAAAATGACAGCTCTAGTGAAATATTTAAGTGGAGTTCTGGCCCTTTGATATCAAAAGGACACCCATCAGACATCTACATATGCCTAAGTGATCAGTAGCTGCAACATGCATCTCTAAATTCTTGAAAAAACTATAACCAACACTCACATTCATGTGTCAGATGTGTTCTCTACAGCAAAACTACTGAAGGACTAATACCTTACTGCTCATCTAAGTGATTTCTAAAATCAGCAATGATTGAGGGTTTATTCAGGTTTTTCATAGTTTTTACAGGTAGCTACCAGAAAGTTCCAAAGTGTGATCTCAGCTACTAGACTGTCTGTGTATAGACCCTTGGCCAAATTACCAAGTTCCATGTCTTCAATAATACCAAAAAAAGGAAAAAAAAAAAGGTTTTACCTCTTGTTCTTCTATAAAAGCTAAATGAATAAATGCCAGAAACATTATAAATATGACCAAAACATTATGAATCCTTGAAACACAATAAATAAGCAATAAAGTTAAACTATTATTTTCAGCTCACCCTATTTTGCTAAAAAGTTTCTTTTTTAAAAAATCAGGGAGAAAAATAAAGAAAAATACTTGGTTCTAAGTATTATATCTTAAAACTATAAAGAAATTATCTTCAAGTTTTTTTTACCATGCCCTGCTCCACTCAGGACACCCTCACAAATTCAAGATTTGTTCTTAGAAAATACTAATTTGAAAAATGACACAGTCTTCTGATCCTAATAGAAATACTTCATAGTAATTAGATGAATACATATTAGTGAATACATATCCAAGTTCAGAGTATTAGGAAACAGTGGAATATTGTATCACAGTTTTTGGCAATGAATTACAATTCAAACTGACTCCAGTTCCCCAATTGGGGGTGGGGGAGCAAGAATTTTCTGCTTTATTATAAAGGGTATCTCTGGGATGCTGTCTTCACCCTTAAAACAACAACAGTAAAATATCTTAGAACTCTAAGACAATGGCAATGACCATGATCTTCTTAATAATAGTGGCCTAAACCCACATGTTCTTAACCAGTTATATGAATAATTTTATAAAGCATGTTAATAGAGAAGAAAGATGTTTTTGTCTAATGTAAAAGGCATCACATTTTTTTCTTTGATTTTAGCATATCTCTGTAGGTCAGCAAAGAAGAAATAAAATAATGATGTGTAAAATACTATAAGATGTAATCATCAAATAAAAATCAACCTGGAAAAGTATTGCTTGGAAAAAATTTAGTTTCCTCAGGCTACATGCATTCACCTAATTGCTCATTCATCCTTAAGTCAAAAATTCTTTTCTCTTCCTCACATGATCTACAGCCAGGCCTTCAGGCGAAGCATTCTAGAACTTGAACCACAATTCCCTTGTGTCTCTTCTCAAGGCTCTTTCTATTTACATTTTTATCTGCACCACTTAGCTCTGCATCAAACCCAAGGAAAAAGCAAACTAGTCTTTATTCAGAGTATACACATTGGAATCAACACACGAAGAAAGTTGCTATTGTGATAAAGAGAAGTGGGAGCAAGTATCCTCCTCTAATGAGAATTAATACGTTTCTCTGTTGCTCTTATTCTAAGAAAGCTTTGTTGCAATTTGGCAGGATTTAGGTCTGTAGGAAGCTTTTTCCGGTTGGTTCATGAACAGTTTTGATTTGGGATAGGACAATAATTGCTGGCCAGAGTATTAAAGCTCATAAGATAATTAAATAGCACAAAGAGAACAAAATGAACTTTGAAATCTGAATTACTGACTCTGGACAAAATCCAAAGAGGTTCCCAAAGAACCTTGACTCATCCTACCCACAGAATAAGTTCACTGAATCTTGTCACAGAAAATGAATTTTTAGAACTAATTAATATGAAGCACAGAAAAGATTTATTTCGGATAGAAAAGGACATATTCAGAGTGGAGTTGAGAAAATGAGATGCATTATAGTCTATGACTGAGTATATTTCTCAGAATTTGGGGTGGAAATCTATAGAATTTGACCCATTCATGGGTAATAACCACCACAGGTGGCTTTAGCAATAGTCTATCCATAAGGAAAAAGCCCATTGTAGAGTAAGGAAAAATTGTAATAGCTAAATCTTGGAATCAACCAAGATGTCCATCAACTGTAGAGTGGATGAAAAAGATGTATTTTTATACAATGGAATATTACTCAGCTATAAAAAAGGATGATCTTGAGGCCTTCATAGGCAAATGGAGACAACTTGAGATTATTCTCATTAGTGAAATAAATAAGAATCATGTTTCTAAATACCACATTGTATCTCTAGTGTAAAAAGTAATAAGAAATGTAGGAGTAATAAAACACCAAATATGTAATTGCTATTGTAAAAAAAAGAGAGGAAAAGAAAGTGCTCTAAAGGATATAGCTGCATGTATGTTTAAGTGTGTAGGATTGATAACCATATTACTAAGTTTTTGTTGGCTAGGTGAACAGAACTGTTTGCAGTCTCCCTGTTTGAATGTCTACTTTGTATGCTTTACTTTGCAACTTGAACAACTACTTGTAAGAGGACAATATGTAATTATGAATTAGTGATTTCTTACTGTTTATTTTTTTGAAATTATGTATTATTTCTACCCTCTTTGTTTTTTTTCTTTTAATAAAATTTTTTAAAAATTGTTGATCTATTCTCAGGTGCAAAAGGCCCATCCACAGATAAAAGGGAATGGCCATGATTAAACATGTTCTTAAGAACTTTTGAAAAAATGTTCAACTGGGTTTGTTCTTGAAACAGCAGTTTTTATTAAAAGTACAATTTTAAAATTATTATTTTATTTATCTCAGTTCTACCTATATTTATTTTTCCCTACTTCATTATTATTATTTCTTATACTGTCAGTGTACTACAAATTCAGATATTTCCCAGTGGATTTATAAAGCAGTTTTGATCTGAACAGCCTGTATATTAAAATCTAGCTGGAGTTTTCATCTAAAAAAATAAAATTTTGAAAGAAGTAAACTGTAGTGGGTTTCCAAATTGATGATACTAAAATAATCTCTCTCTCTTTTTTTTTTTTTTGCCAAAACTCATGTCTATGAGTTTAAATCATGACCAGTGTTGAAGGAGAGTTAAGAGATCTATGACAAAGGATTAGGGCACCCTTGGGCCTTAACTGTTATCAGCTAAAAGTATGAGCTGCATTCTTCCTTACCCTCATGCTCCCAAAATCTTATCAACCTCAAAATTGATTATGTCATTAAACCTAGAATCCCATTGCTATAGCATCTCCAAGAATAAGCTAGATGAAAAAACAAAATAGCTGCTGAGGGACAGAGAACAAACTCTCCAGTCTTTAACTTGTTTCTCCTTAAAAACATTATTTGTATTATTTTCTGAGGCAGTCAAGTACTTAAAGATACTTTTGCTAAAATGGTGACTCTTCACATATGCCTACAAATCACCGATGGGTAACTAAAGCAGGAAACAAGTTAGCATCTCTGCCTTCATTTTATATCATTCTCTTTCATCACCATATAACTTTAGGTCAGATCCCTGCTGAACCCTGCATTGTGGGTATATATGTGGAAAGGAAATAAATCACCCATGGAGCATCTGTCAAAACTTGACTATACAAGGATTATTAGCTCTAAATTTACTTAACCTGTCTCATCTTCCTTTAACAACAAGGACACCAAAATAAAAGTTTTCAGAGACATTCAAATATGAACTTTTATCCCAGGTAATATGCTCATAAAATCTCTAGCCATTGCCCTACACCTGCAGTCACCTGAGATTTCAACAAATCTTCTGTAAAACTGAGTCAACTTTTCCCCAAATAGAAGCAATTATTACATGGGAATCAAATTGTCCTGTAAGTCATCAGGATTTCTCTAGAGCTGACAATTTAGGACTGAGATAATGATCAATCATACCTTATAGTCCCTTAAAATTATGTGCCTTTGTCATTTGTTAATGGATCAGGTTAACTTTTTAAAAAATTTTTTGCCACACTTGTGTCCACTTCGGCTCTTCCAAGCTGAACTCACTTTCATGATTTTTAACTTTTCTTTGTTGCAGGGGTTGACCCGATCTCTATCAAAGCCTTACTCCCTTCCTCTTATCTTCCCCTCAAGCTATGGTTCTTCCTGTTTTCTTTTAAATTCCAGTTAAAACTTTTGCCTGTAGAGTTGTGCAGTTGGCTCAGGTTTAATTTCTACTATCATTGAAGCAAGGATTCATGGTAGTTATAGTGGAAGAATGTTTACGTGCTTTCCTGTTAGATTAAAAAGGAATGTGTTTATAAACCAATGTTGTATGTACAAAAACTTACTAGAGGACATTTTTCTAAATAATTATTTGAATTTTTATGAGTTCCCTAAAGTTGTTCTCTAATTCTAATTTTATAATTTCAGTTGCTTCTGAATTTTAGAGTCATATTTGAATTACTTTTCTTCCTTGAAAATCAATTTGAAATTGTACTGAAGAAACTACAATGTTCAATAAATGCCATTGAAACAATCAAGGCAAAAAATTGATAGTGAATAATGCTACCAAAAACCTTTCCAAAATCCCGAGTTTTCTAGGACTTTTAGAAAGATGGTAGAATGATGAGAAGCACAAAAACAACATATCCAGTATTTGGAATGCAGATGAAGGGATATAGCCATGCGAAGACAAGAAGGAGGAAGGAGGCAGGTCCCAGGACTCAGAAAGGATCTAAGGTGAAAATTAGAACCCATGGGGAAGATGAAGAGAGGGAGCACAATGCAGAGGAGGGAAGTGGCAAGCAGCACTTTCTCCCTGAGTTGCAGCTTGTGGCCTAAGAGGAGCAGCTCAAACTCACAGAGGTTCATTGACTATTGGCAACTCCAGAGGCCTCCATGGAGAAATGCATTACTGTAACAAAACAGTGGATACTGCAGAATACAGTGGCTGGTGAATTACTCAGTTTCAGAGGTCCTCCAGGAGAGGGTGATTGGACAGTAACCACTTTATAAAATATGCCAACAGAAGCCAGAACTCAGAGCAGATGCAGGTTGGTTCCACACAGTTGTTCCATGTGTCAAGATGAATCACAACTGAGTTCAAGTCAGCAGGAGGACAGGGAGCTGAGTTCAAGCGGGCAGGAGGCAATCACAGTGTCACAAGGTGAAAAACTCTGTTTGCAACCTCACAGGCAGAAATCATAGGCAGTTTAAACTTCAGTGCAGCTAAAAACCAGATTTGCTGGGAAGATCCACCACTGCCATACTTTTACTGCTGGCTTGATGAGCTCAACTAATGTGGATTTGGCTCTATTTGACCCCTCTGTCAAATAATGACAGCAGAGATATGCCCTGAGTGGACATTGTTTCTGCTTTTCTTTCCTTCTTGCTTTTTGAGTTTTTTAAAAAAAATTTGTTTATTTGTTAGGTTACTATAATTTTTCTATTTTTCTTGATTGTTCTTTTTTTACAGGAATAAAAACACTTTCTCTAATTTTTTGCTCTGTCCTTGTTTCGCTTTCATTTTTTTAATTTTCCTATTGTCTTCTTCACCACTTCGAAAGTTTGTACAATCTTCTTTTCTCCTCCACCCAAAGTTCTAATCCTTTCTCTATTATTTCTCTGTATTTTTCCCCTAGTACTTTTAAATATTCCATTCTGAAGATATAATCACCATACTGAGGGCAAATTTAAAGTACACAGTCTCCTGGTTTGTTTTAAATTTTCTTGCATAATTACAAAGCCTGTTTATATGGTTAAAGGTGGCAAATTAATAGTTACCACAGTTTGTAATTTTTTAGGGTATATTGGATGCTACAGTCATTAATGATGTTTCTACTTTAATTAAGGTGACATAACTATTCTGGTCAGGTGTTCTTCCTTATGTGCCAAGACTGAGATTTCCTTAGGATCAAAAACAATACTGTAGGCCAATGCCAAAAACAAGGAGCTAAGTCAAATAGGCATCAACTTCTCATCCCCAACAAATTGAAGAGGTAGGATCTTGCAACATATTCGAAACACAAAAGTCATTTGCACCTAGAATACATATATGATGAGTAGTCATTTCCTAAGGGTTCCTATTCCTGGCAATAAGGGTACATATCATAAACAATTTAGAAGCATCAAGGTAGAAATTGAACTTTAAAAAAAGGAAAATGAGGAGACATGGAAAGAAGACTTTCAGTTTACCAATGGCAAACCCAGGGGGCAATGAACTTGAACAATTTGAAAACCACCCACCTGGAAGTTGTGAAGTGTTAACAGCAGATGTAACAAAGCAGAATGAGACTCTAGAAAAAAATCAATTCAGAAATAATTTCTCAAAAAAAATTTCAAACATGATGACCATAACAAAGGACATGATCAGTGATTTAAAAGAGGGTACAGTTTTAAAAAATAGACTAGCTTAAGAAAATGATGGAAACCATGAATGCCCAATACAGGAAGGAAATGGAATCCATGAAACAGATTAAATCAAATAACCAGGAGATTAAAAGTTCTATGGAAAGTATATGCAGAAGAATGAACCAATGTGAGGACATAATATCAGATCTACAAGACAGGACTGTAGTGATCATGGAAAGAAAGATTTTTTTAAAAAATAGAAGGAGTCATGAAAAATAAAGTTAACAGTTGATAAATGATGAAAAATACAAGAAAACATTAACTCCACTCAGAGTTAATGAAACAGGAGGAGAGTGCTATATATACATATATATATATATATATATATATATATATATATATATATATATATATATATTGTTCACAGAAATAATGGCAGAAAACTTCCCAAGCATGGAAAAAAAATTTTGACATACAAATAAGTGTTGCATATAGAACTCCATTTAGCCACAACCAAAAAATAAAATTTGCATCAAGGCATATAGACAGAAAGTCAATACAAAAGACATTACTAAAAGCTTTTACAGAAAAGAAGCACACACTTACAAAGGAAACATCAACAGAATTATGTGGGAGACAACTCCAGTGACTTCTCTTGAATGCAAAACAATTGCTGCAACTTTGATTATTTGGAGAGACTTATTTCTTTACACTGATATATACAGAGCTGGCTATGGTATTTCCTTCTCTCTTCAATTGGCTCTAAGCATTGCAAATAAGGCTAGTGGAGGTACTGGTGTATAGTCTCTAAAGCCAACAGACAGTCTCCTCAGTAGTCTTCTCTGTAAAAGATATGAGCACAGCAGGATGTTAGAATCAACAGCTCTGGGAATTTCAACCAGGGATGAGCCTCAAGGTAAAGAAACTATGACTCTCCACGGCACAAAAATTTACATATCAGAAACCAAAGCAACACCTCCTAAAACAATTCAGTTCCTATCTTAATTGAATTATGCAAATTGATCCTTCTGCATATCTTTATCTCTGCATTTTGTGGAGATGCTTTTCTCCCTATTGCCAGCTCAGACTACTCACATAATTCCCACCATCCTCACTGTCACTCATGCCTGAGCCACTCCCCTTTTCACATGATAATAAATTCTGGGAGAGACCTAGGATCAGGGCCTTTGTCCACACACACTCACAGGGATTGAATTTAGGACCCCTCAGCTGCCCTTCACTTGGAATATGTCTTGGTGTCTACTCTCACCATGGGTTGCATTGGAGGTGGTAGATTGGAATTAACTTGCTGAGAGTCCAATAATATCTCAATGGGATTACAAATACAACTTCTTGGATTGTGAGGAAAACTGGAAAAGGGATTATAATACTTGGCTAACTACTCAATATTTGGGGTTACAATAGAATTATAACAAACTTCTCAATATAAACCCTTAAGTGAAGGAGAGGTTTGGGTGAAGTATTTCAAACACTAAAAGAAAACACCCTCCAACCCAGATTGCTATACCCTGCAAACTATCTTTCAGAATTGATGGAAAAACCATGTACTTCCATGACAAAGTAGACCAGAATAAATTCTTGACCATAAAACCAGTAATCCAAAATATTCCAAAGGACATTCTAGAAAAAGACAACAAGAACTATAGCTCCACGAAACCCGACAGCAAGGCAGAGTAACTAAACAGAGGGGGAAAGAAAGGGAACCAACAACAGGAAAATAACATGACAAGAATAACTCAGCACAACACATATCAGTTATAAACATCAATGTAAATTGTCTCCATTCACCCACCAAAAGAAACAAACTGGCAAAATGAACAAAGAAACAAGGTACAACAATACATTAAATAAAATAACCACATTTAGTTTTTTAAAAATTCATAGACTGAAAGTCAAGTGTTGGGAAAAAATACTCCATGTGATAGGAACTCAGAAAAAAGCAGGAGTAGCTATTCTATTTGCAGACAAAATGGATTCAAAGCCAAAACTGTTCAACAGAGATGAAGAAGGTCACTATATCCTTGTTAAGGGAATAGTGCAAGAGGAAGAGATAACAGCACCAAATATCAGCACAACCACTATAAAAAACAAATATTAATAGACATGAAAAATCAAATAAGCACTAAAGTAATCATAATGAGAAACATTATTATCCCACTGTCACAACTGGCCATCAACTAGACAAAAAATCAACAAAGAAATATCAGAACTAAACAAAATTTTTAAACAAATGGACTTAGCAGATGTCTATGGAGTATTCCTTCCCCACAACATAAAATTACACATTCTTCTCAGCTGTGCATAAGATGTACAAAATAAATCACATACTAGCTCATAGAACATGCTTAAGTAAATACAAAGAAATAAAAAATATTTCATGCACATTATTTGACCATAGTGTAATGAAATGGGAAATCAATTGCAAAACAAATCACAAGAATTTCATAAATACATGGAAATTAAATACTACACTCCTGAACAACCAAGAGGTCAAGATAAGTTAAAGAAGAAATCAAACAGGTTCTACAATTAAATGACAGTGTCTATAAAATATAGCAGAACTTATGGGATCTAATGAAAGCAGTGCTATGAGGGTAATATATAGCAGCAAATTCCCAAGTCAGGAACACAAAATGACCTCAAATAAGTAATGCAATGTTAAACCTCAGGTTTCTAGAGAAACAAGCGAACCTTTGTATGACTGAGCCATTATAAAGATCAGAGCAGAAAATAATGCAATTCAGACTAAGAAAACAGCACAAAGAATCAATGAATTGAAGAATTGGTTTTTGAAAGATTAAATACAACTGACAAATCTCTAACCAACTTAATTTTTAAAAAGGAAAGAAAAGACTCAAATTCATACATTTGAGGATGAAAAGAAATCATAACTGATCCTGTAGAAAGCCAAAGATTATCAATACTTATTTTGAGAACCTGTACTCAATAAGATGGGAAATGCAGAAAAAATGGATAGATTCTTTGGTATATATGAATTAGTAAATTGAATCAAAATCTTTTTAAAATTCCAAGTAAATTATTATGAATCAATGAAATTGAAGATTTTAAAACTTACCACTAAAGAAAAGCCCAGACCTCAATGGATTCATACCTGAATTCTACAAGAAATTTAGAGAAGATCTAATGCCACTACTCAATCTCTTTAATGAAATTGAAAGGGAATCAATACTCCTAAATTCATTCATAGAAACATGCATTGTTCTGATACCAAAACCAAAGGACCCAACCAAAAAAAAGGGAAATACAAGCCAATTTCCCTAGTGAACATGGATACAAAAGTCCTCAGAAAGATATGGCACACAGAATACAATCAATAATCAAGATTATACACCATGACTAAGTAGAACTCATTCCAGGGATGCAGGGATGTCTCAGTGTATGAAAACCAATAAATTTAATACACCATGTCAACAGAGCCAAAGACAAAAATCACATGATCATCTCAATAGATACAGAAAATGCATTTTGCAAATTTCTGTACTCATTTAGTATAAAATTCTACAGAAAATTTAAATAGTCTTTATCTCAATTTGAATAAAGCCATGTATGACAAACAAATTACCAGCCTCAGACTAAAAGGTCAAAAACTAAGAGCTTTCACTTGTAAATCAGGAGAAAGACAAGAATTTCCACTATTACCACTTTTATTCATATAGTTCTGGAAGCATTAGCCAGAGCAATTAGACAAGAGGCAGAAATAAAGAATAAGGATAGCAAAAGAATTTAAATCATCATTTGTGAATGACATGATCCTCTGTCTGGGTTACTTTTCTGTCAATACTGAAACAGAACACCTGACACCCAACATTAAGGAAGGAAAGCTTATTTAGCTCCTGGTTTGTGAAGGTGTCAGTCTATAATCAACTGGCTTAAAGGCAGAGTGGTATGGTATACTAGCAACACTTCAAGGTGGAAGAAGCCAGCAAAGAAACAAGAGCAAAAAGGGTGGGAGAGCAAGCCTCTTTTCCTTCCTTCTAGTCTAATCACACTACGACTTCCTTATAGTATGAGCACTAATACTACACCTTCACAGCTGGTGTAGTAATCACAAAATCTCCATGCTCTCCTCTTGCACAGGCTGAGGATGTCAACAAAGTAAGGAGGATTCCCACTCCCTGCTAAGTCTCTTAGTTAAACTTCTAAACTTTTAAAATTGACACAATGTATCAACTATAACAATCTACCTCTTGTTAACTTGGCAACCAGACACATTACTTGAAACTGATTTTCAGATACAAGACATGCTTATTAACATTGAACATTGTAACACAACTGTAACAATCCTTAAGAACCAGTATTAAGTCTGTAAACACTACATTACATTAGAATCATAACATTCTTACCCTGACCCCTCAAAGATTCATGCACATCCCTTTTGCAAAAAGCATTTTGTCCATTGGCAAGAGTTGCCAAAATCCAACTACATGAACATTGCTGAAAAGCCCAAGTCCCAAGTTTCTGCCAAAATGTAAGAAAAACTCTTAGCTGTAAGCCCCTGTACAAATGAAAACAAAGTGAAACACTTCCAACATGCAATAGCAGAATAGAAACATTTTCATTCCAAGAGTTACAAACAGGAAGATGCAAAGGATTGGGACCAAAGCAAGTCCAAAACACAGCAGGGCAAACATTAAGTCCTATACTTCTATGGGCACTATTTGAGGCAATATGTGGCAAATTGTGAGCTCCAAAAAGTTTGGCTGACTCCACTCCTATGGAATTTCTGGTGGTCACAGATCTGACAGCTTCTCTCAGGCTGGCTTTGCCCCCTTCTTGCAGGTTTCCTTAGATGATCCATGTGCCTGGATTTTCCAAACTTCTGGGGTCTCCACTGCACTTTTGGTTTCACATTTACACCTTCACACATTGCCTTCTCAGGGGCACACTGCCTGGTCTCTCAGGTCTTCTGAAAATCAAGGTAGAAGCCTTCTTAGAACCTCAGAACTCTTGTATTCTATATGTACTTCAAACCAGCACCATGTGGATAATGCTGAAGTCTGCTGCCAGTTGGAGTAGTAGCCAGGATTTCCTTTCTCTTGACTGTAGGATTTGAGTTCCTGGATCACTGGACACACTGACTCCAGTTCTGAGGAACAAACTTTTTTATGCTGCTGCCATTGAGGAACATGGTGCAGCTACCACCATTGTGGAACATGTTGCTGTCTGGCTTTCACCTCAAAGCAAAGTCTTGCATTTTGGCTATTTTGAGGCTGCAAAGGTTTGAGACTTGCCTCTTTCTGTGATGCCTTCAGGCCATCATTGCTGTTCTCCTGTTCCTTCTCAACAATAAATATTTCCTCAGCTCTATTTTTGCAGTCCACAGCTTTATTGGAGCTTCCTCTCTGGCCAAACTCACAACATTTTATATCACCCTGCTGGACTCTTTGCTCTTTATTCTCAACATAGATCTGGCTAAAAGCCACCAAGAGCCGTATCACCAACTCAACATAAGATTGCCTTAAAATTTCTTGTGCCAGATTAGCCTACCACCCTTAATACTACACCCCTGTATCTCACCAGGCACTAAACTAAAATGGAAATGAATAAAACTAAATATTAAAACAGAAATACTGGAGGAAAACATAGGTAGAACTTTGAAGACACTGATGTAGTCCAAGACTTTATGAACACAAATCTTATTGTTCCTCAGACAAAGGACTAATATCCAGAATATATAAATACCTCAAAAAAAATCAAACCGAGTCTGAAATGGGCATCTGAAATTATAGACTCTTCTAAGATGAAGAAGTACAAACAGAAAATAAACATGTTAAAGAAGGTTCAACATCACTGACAAGTCAAGAGATGCAAATTAAAACAATGCTGAGATTCCGTTCCACTTTAGAAAGAATAAATGATATCAACAAATCAATAAATAACAAATGCTAATGAGCCATTGGGGAAAAAGGAGCACTTCTCCACTGTTGATGGGAGTGTAGACTGGTGCAATCATTGTGAAAATCAGTGTGGAGATTCCTCAAAAAATTAAAACTAGAGGTTCCATTTGATCCAGTTATTCCCCTTCTTGATATCTTTCCTAAAAAGTTAAAAGCATCACACCACAGTGATATTCCCATGTTTATAGTAACATAATTTGTAATACTGAATCTTGAAAACAGCCCATTGCCCATCAAACAATGAATGGATAAAGAAGATGTGATTTTTTTTTACATTAAAGTAGTGCTCTGCCATAAATAATGATACATTTGTGTCATTCCTAAGTAAATGGATGCACCTTGAGATCATAATTTTCAGTGAAATAAATTAGATACATGTTTGTGTATCATATGGTTTCTATGGTATCAGAAACTGAAAATGTGTGTTAGGACCAAAATATACAGTAGATATTTCAAGAAAGAAAAAAAGAAGGGGAGCTAAAGAGAAAGGAGGGGGAAAGGTAGAAAGGGGAAAGAATACATAGAGAACAGAAGGAAAAATTGGAAACTCAACTTTTGAAAATATGGAGGGGATTAAGAGAAGAGAGGGAATGTGGAAAAAAAGAAGAGTCAAACCAATGTGTGAAGCAATGGCAGCCATGTAGACTGAGAGGAGAATAAAGAATCTAACCCACATCTTTTTGTGAGCTAATTTGCTCATAGGCTGGCAGACAAAAAGAGCAATGCTGCCTCCACCCTGCTCTGGTAAGCAACTGACTGATTCAGAGGAACTCAGGTTGAGAGAGAGTAACTGAAATAAAAAAAAAAAGTTAATGTTGTATTGTTAGATTGACTTTGCAGGTCTAAAGCTGACAGTTTGAGCATCTATTTGGAGGATAACAAAATGCATTATAGCAATTGAGGGATTTCTTTTTGTCTTATTTTTGAAATCCAATGTTTTGTCCTGTTTTATTGGAATTTTTATTCCTATATCTAGTAATCTGAGCAATTATTTTGGAGATAACAATGTGTAATATAACAATTGTTAAGTTTCTATCATCTTGTTTTGAAATCCTATATTGTTATTTGTTTTTTCAGTCATTATTTTGCTTTTGCTGTTTTTGTTTGTTTTGTTTTGTTTGGGATTTATTTGCTTCATTATTTTTCTGGGCTTTTTTTCTCTTTCAAGAAAAATATATGCACAGGCACAAATTTCCTATGATGAATGTTATCAGTACATATACCTAAAATGTGCCCATAAATTAATTAAAAATAAAGTAAAATGGAAGAAAATATTCAAAATTATGCATCTGGTGAGTATTTATTATATAAAATAAATCTTAAAAAACTCAACTCAATAACAAGAAAATAATCTATTATTAAAATGGGCAAAGAATTTAAGTATATTCTTATGAAAATAAACATGCAAATAGCCAACAGGTATATGGAAAACTTTTAAACATTATGAATCATCATAAAAATGCAAATGAAAATAATGTTATATCAACTTACTACATCCTGTTAGAATGGCAGTATGATAGACTAACTAATCATCAACTTACAACACCTAGTTGAACTGAATCAGTATACTTCTCTGTGTGGAATGTCCACCTGACTACTGTTGCAAACAGCATAAAAGGTGAATTGGATGGAGATGGTATGTGGTTGATTCACATAGAAAAGCTTGTCATGCTGGTTTTCCTGATAACACTCATCTATTCTCTTCAGAGGAAGAGCTCAGCTCTCACTGTCACTAAGGATAGATGTGGTTCTTTTAGGGGTAACTGTGGTCCTTATCTTATTGTCATTTCCTGGCTCCAGTGCAGATCCCTCAGACTGCTAGCACAGATTCTTCATCCTGCTGGTCAGACTTTCTAGACTATGACACTGACCTTTGGGCCTTCCCAGTGCAGATTCTTGATAGAGACTTGCAATAGATATTGCTATGGGTTCTAGGTACTCAGAGGACTCATTCAGGACATTGTCATAGGATCCAAGGCCCAGCTGAATTCTTTGGGTTTTGAGTGTGTGGGAAGATCTGTACTCTACTGTATTTGACTCTTTGGTGAATATTATAAAGTAATACTAGAAATTATGTGTCCTGTATTAAATCTATTTCCCAATAAATGCTGACTACAAGAGCTAGTATCAAAAGACAAATGATGATAAAACCTGGCAAAGATGGAGCAGGAAGGCAACACTTGTACTCCATTGGTGGGAAAATAAATTAGCATAGCAATTATGAAAAACAATATGGAGGTTCTTCAAAAAGTTAAAAGTAGAGCTACCATATGATGCAGTAATCTCATTCCAGGAACATATGCAAAGAAACAAAAATGAATATCTCCAAGAGATATCTATACTGCCATGTTCATTCTAATATTCATTGCAATAGCCACAATATGGAAACAGGCTAAATGTCCATGGATGGATGAGTGAGTTAAAAAATGTGATATATTTCCAGAATGTAGTATCATTCAACAAAAACATAGATGAAGTTGGATGAAATTGTGTTAAGTGAAATAAGCAAAAATAGAAATACTACATAGTCTCATTTTTTGTATTCTAAATTAAAGTCAGACTCAGAAGTAGTTAGAATGGTAAATGTTGGGGACTAGTAGGAAGGGGAGGCTGAGAGATTTTAGTCAATAGGTACAAAAATTTAGTCACATGGAATGTATTAAGATCTGGAAATCAAATATACAGCATAGTGACTATAATTAGTAGCACTATATCGTACACTTGAAGTTTTGTTTTAAAATAGGTTATCTTAAATGATACCACAACATACACACACAACCTGTAATTATGTGTGATGATGGATATTTTAGTTAGTTTGATAGTGTAATCTTTCCCACCACAAGTGTACCTATATCAAAACATATTATACACTTTAACATACACAGTTTTTATTGATTATACCTCAATAAAGCCGGTAAGAGAAAAGTCAAATAAAAAAATAGATATATGAGCTGAATTAGAAAAAGAATACTTCTAGAATTATTTTTCTAGATTGTGTAGGGTAAGAGTTCTTGTTAAAGATTTAATAGGCATAAATAAGAAAGATTGGAAATAGTTTATTAATATTTTCATTTTAGAGTGTTCTTTTGAAACTGAGTTCTCAGATATAGACAATACCAAAGGACCATTGATGGAGAGAGAGAGAGAGAGAGAGAGACAGAGAAAGAGAGATTTAACTTTATTTATTTATTTATTTATTTATTTGAGCCACTAGAGAGTTTTGCATGCAATGTAATCTTAAAGAACTGAATTCCAGAAATGGGTAAATCTTTTCTAGGGTGGCTTGAGGTAAAACATGACTTTCTTTCATAAGGTCAAGTGACTCATATTAGTATAAGTATCTTGACTGCCATGGCCCAAGGGGAGGAGAGTTTTGGTGTGCCATGCTAAGGACAAGTAATAAATAATTTTACAATCAAGTAAGTCTGCTGAAAATTTGGAATCTGGAGTAATTCCAAATACAAGAATTGTTCCTTCCAGTTGCCATTGACTCTCCTGCACAAGACTGTGGTGATTCAGGATGCATATAGATGAGCTAGCATGTCAGTCTAATGGTGTTAGAGCTTGTTATGCCTTATGTCTAGATGTTCCCTTAAAGCATGATCAGTCATAAGTGGGCTTTTTCAAATGTGGCTGGATCTAAAATGTGTGGTGCTAGGATTAAAGATGTATAATTATGCATTAGTCCACTGGATGATTTGGCACTTGCCCTAAACTAGGTAGCCTAGATAGAATATAAATGAACCTAAAAGAAGCTTATTATTGGTCACCTTTTGCTTCTTAATCTATCTCCTGTCTTTCATCAACTGTTTCTCCTCTATGACCCCCTCTGCCACTCTACTCCACCTTGGAGCCAGACAACTATGGACTGAAAACATTATAAAACCTATGAGCCAAAAAATCTTTCCTCCTTTAACTTAATATGTAGTGTATTTTGTCTCAGCAATGAGAAAACTAAGACAGATCCTTAAGTTACATTTCAAGGGTGTATTTAATATGCATAGAATAGAATTTGACTTCAAGACATTTGGCACAAGAAGTACATTGATTTTGGTAAATCCAGTCTCAGACCTAGCTTAACTTCTAACTAGATCTAAGGATTTTTCTATAGTTAACTAACAGAGGAAAAGAAGGGAAGGAGACTTATTCTACTCCAAGTGCTCTTTAAACATAATACCCATCATGCAATAGAAAATAATAACATATTCAAAGAAGTAAGATAATGTGACTCACAATTAAGATTTTTAAAAATAAAAGAACCAAAGTCACAAATTATCCAGATACAGGATCATTATACCACAACCTTCATAAATTATAATTTTTTTTTGGAGCCAGGGATCGAACTCATATAAATTTTTAAATAACCTAAAAGAGAAGAAATTTCATCAGAGGAATAGTCTAAAAGGAACCAAGTGAAATTTTGAAATGTTCTGTGAGCTAGTGGAAGCCATTCAGACCAGAAGCAGAAACCAGAAACCAACCCACCCTTTCAATGAGCCAGAAGCAGCTGTGCAGGCCAGGAGGAGCAACAAGAAGTCAACTCCCACTTCTTGTGAGCCACAGCAGCCACAAAGGCTGACATGATAAACAAGAAGCCAACCCATGCTTCCCATGAGTCAGAGGCAGCTACTAGGCTGAGAGGAAAAACAATAAGCCAACTCACCCTTTCCATGAACCAGAGGCAGACATGAAGGCTGAGAGGAGAAACAAGAAGCCAACCTGCCTTTTGTATGAGCCAATAGCAATTGTGGGCCAGGAAGAGAAACAAGAAGCTAGCCTACACTTTCTGTGTGCTAGTCATTGCATGGGCTGGGAGACAAAAGAGCCCATCACCTTGTAAACAACTAGCTGATTTGGAGGAACACAGGCTGAGTTGGTATCAACTGAAGTACAAAAACAATCTAATTCTTGTATTGTTTAGTTGACTTTGCAGGCCTAAAGCCAGTAGTCTGAGCATCTATTTAGAGGATAACAATATGCTATATAGCAACTATGGGGAATCTCCTTCTGTTTTGTTTTTGAAGTCCAATATTGCTCTCACTGTTTTTTTGTTGTTGTTGTTGTTCTATTTTATTGTTTTGTTTTATTCCCTTCAAAATAAAAAAAAAGATAATTTGAGATGTTAAAACCATACTATCTGACTTAATTGTTTGCTAAACAGCCTAAAGCCAATAAATTCAATAAAATAATAATTAGAAAACTCATAGGTCAGTAGCAATAATATAAACTGAATGACAGATTTTAAAAAGAAATAAAAGGAGTTTTAATGATATACATAAAAGTAACAAATGGTCTAAAATGTGTGTAATTGTAGTTGCAATCTGAGAGAAGAGAGCAAATCAGATGGAAGCATGATGGCATGCTTATTTGAAAGCATGATGGCAAAGAGATTTTCCAAAATTAGTGAAAGATATTAACCTTTGGATACAAGAAATTCAGAGAACACAATGCAGGCTAAATTCTAAGAAAAATCATACCTAACCTTATAATATCTGCTCTCCTTAAAATAAAAAAAATGGAGCCAGGGATTTAGCTCAGTAGCATAAGCACCCGGCTTGCAAGCATGCAGTCCTGAGTTCAATTCCTGGTACCCAAATAAATAAATAAATAAATAAACTTTAAAAATTTAAAAAAATAAAAAAAGATGGAAAATATTACAAGAAGATAAAAAACATTAAATTTACAAGAAAAATAAAGTATTTCTCATCAGAAATAATGAAAATCAGAAAAAATACTGAAGTAATGAAGTTTTGTAACAAAAATATCAACCTAAAATTCTATAATTAGCAAAAGATATTTAAAATTTTAAAAAGAAAGAAATAAAAACATTTCCAAATGAACAAATTCTGAGGAAATTTATTATCAGTACATCTGCACTATGAGAAATTCTAAAGAAATTTCAGAGTAAATGGAAATTACTTCAGATCGAAGCCTACAAGAAGAAATATATACAGGAAGAAAATTCCCAATAAATCAATAAACAATACCACCTTAAAATTTAAAATAAGTCTTTCTTGGAGCCATGCAATACAATTAATAATGTGTCATGGGCTTTATAATACACTAGAAGTATATGATAAAAATAAAGCAAAGTGCAGAAGAGGGTAAGGAAAATTATGTAGTCTTAGTTCATAGAAAAGTTGGTTGACTTGTTTCCCCTCCTGGCCTCCATGACTACTTCTAGCTCATGGTTTTTGTCTTTGTTTGTTTCTTTCTTTGTTTGTTGGCTATTTGAGATAGAGTGTCACTAAATAATTCAGGTTGCTAATGAACTCACTATATAGTCCATGCTGGTCACAACCTCCTCAGTGTTAGAGTTATAAGCATGCTCTATCACACATGGCTCTTGTATTATTCTTTAAGTGACTTAATACTAATTCAAGAGAACTATAATAAAGTATAGATTTTTATTATAATCTCTAAGTAGAAATGCAAAAAGTGGGAAAATGAAAAGTCAAGAAAGATGATTGAGTTAAATGATCATGAAACAAACAAAAGTCGTATGACTCATATGATAGAACTTAACCTTTGTCTTTAAGAAATGATCTTCCATTTTCATATAATTATTTTTCTTAAAAATTACATTCAAAAAGGATATTTTGAGGATCTATGTCCAAGATAGTTGAGAATTTTCAAAAGAAATGAAATATTTTTAGTTTACTCTTGTACACATCAATTTTTAAATGAAGGTAAAGAACTAGCTCCTCAAGTGTATTTAAGAACCCATCTCTGAGAGAGATCATCCCATTAAACACTCTAAGTGGAATAATATAACAAATACTGAAAGTTATATTTTATTCACTTTCAATATTCATAGTGAATCATTCCAAGGTGAGGTTTTAGATCTTCTTAAAAGACCATAGGATTAATATTCAAGAATCTAATCAATGGGAAAAAAATCAATGGTTTCCTGCAAATAAACATTCCAGTTTGCACATATTTGATATCAAATTTTTTCTGTGTCAGATATTAGGGACATAGCAGCAAAGACTCAAGGGATCATAGTCATGGAAATAAATGAAGACTAGGAATGGAGATCTGAATTCCTTCTTCAAGATTAATGAAAATAGGCAAATTTTAATCCCAAATTCTTATTCAATTCCTTTGAATTCCTCACATGTCACCAATGAGTAGGGAGAATTTAAAAGTAAATTGCTACACAGAGTCCAGCCTCGGGCTCTGACTACATGCTCTGGCAGAATCCTAGGGCACAGAAAGAGACTTTGAGCCTGCTCCCAGGTGGTAAGACCTTGTGCTGTGTCTGAGACCACCCTAGCTGCACACAGGGACAGTGGCCCAACCAAGCCATGCCCAGTGAATAACAAGCAGTGAGCAGGACCCAGATTCCAGCCTCAGGCCCTGACCATGCACTCTGGTGGAATCCCAGCACATGGAAAAAACTTGCAACTTAGCTCCCAGGTGGCAAACCTAGACTACAGTGGATTCACTGTGTCAATGTGGTGAGTATGCCCTTAAAATAGAGGTGTACAGTAGGTAAATAGGGCCAGTAGTATAGCCCCTTCTAACTAACTGTAAGACCTTGGTGAGTCTGAAAAGAGTGTGGTGACCCCCTCCTACACATAGAAAACATCAGGCAGAGTGAAAACGGCAAAAAGAAAAAGCAAAATGCAGTCTCAAACATCTAGTCCACTGGAAGCAAGTCCAGGAGATACTGAAATAGAGGACCCCAAAAGTAACACAATGGGAATCTTTGAAAAAAAAAAGTGAGATAAAAAACAATTGCATCAGCCTGGAGAGGAAATCAAATTAGAAGTACTCTCCCGTGTAAAGACAGAAATAACAACTTTAGTAAAGGAGATGCTGAGTACAGCTAAAGAAGAAATACAGAAAAAAGTACAGGAGTATGGGAAACTGATTAAAACCTTGAATAAACAATATAGAAAACATGCAGAATTCATGAAACAAACTCAAAGAAACATTCAAGAAACAAAAAATTCTATTCAAAGCATGCAAAACCACTTAAATGAAGCTGAGGATATGATTTTGGACCTTGAGGATAGGATCACAATTAGTGATCATGAAAGGATAGAACTTTAAAAAAAAACAAAGCAGCATGAAGTGACAATCAAACAGCTTCAAGATGATGCCAAGAGAAAAAGAAAATAGTATTAATAGGTATCAGTGGGGAGGCAGGAGTTAATGCAAATGACACAGCCAAAATATTCACAGAAGTAATAGAGGAAAATTTCCGAAACATGGAGAAAGAATCTGATATGCAGAAAAGTGAGGCATATAGTACACCAAACAGTCACAATCAACATAAATCCACACCCAGACACATAATAATTCAGATCTCAGACATACAGAATAAAAACAGAATACAAAAAGCTGTTAGAGAAAAGACACAACTCACCTACAAAGGAAAGGCCATTAGAATCACAGCAGACTTTTCAGCACAAGTCAAGAGCTTGGAGTGAGGTATTTCAAACCCTGAAAGAAAACAACTTTCAACACAGACTGATGTATCCAGGAAACTTTCATTCAAATTTAATGGAGAAACAAAATACTTCCATGACAAAGAACAACTGAAGAAATTTATGTCCCACAAACCAACCCTAGAAAGAGTACTGAAAGACATACTACACAGAGATAAAAATGACCACAATTCTCAAAACAACAACAGAAAGAAACGACCAGGTAGGATTAGCAATTAATTAAGGGGAAAAGCAGAAAGCAAACAACTGGAACATAACATGGCAAAGTCCAGCCACTATATATCAGTGATATCCATAGATGTAAATGGCCTCAATTCACCTATGAAAAGAAATAGATTGACAGAATTGGTCAAGAAATATGATCCCACAATATGCTGTATACAAGAAATGCATCTACCAAAAGGAAACTCATAGATGAAAAGTCAAAGGATAGAAAACAGTATTCCATGCAACAGGAACCCAGAAAAAAGCAGGGGTAACCATTCTAATTACAGACAATGTGAACATCAAACCTAAAATGATGAAAAGAGATAAAGGAGGTCACTATATACTTGTTAGTGGGAAAATTCAAGAGGGAGAACTAATGATTGTAAATATATATGCACCAAATACAGGAGCACTCAACTATACAAGGCACATACTAATGGACATGAAAAGCGAAATACACAAGAACACAGTTATAACAGGGGATCTTAACAGCCCATTGTCACAAAGAGATAGATCAACTAGACAAAAAGTCAGCAAAGAAATAACAGAACGGAATCATACCTGGGAGCAATTGGACTTAGTAGATGTTTTTAGAGTGTTCCACCCAACCACATCACAATACACATTCTTCTCAGCAGTGCATGGGACATACTCCAAAATAGACCTTATATTATCCCACAAAACATTCCTAAGTAAACACAAAGGTATTGTAATCATCCCATGCATAATATCTGACCAAAGCACACTTAAATTGGAAATAAATGGCAAAGGAAATTGCAAAGCCTGCATAAATACATAGAGATTAAATAACAACCTTTTGAACAACCAGTAGGCTACAGATGAAATTAAACAAGAAATAAAGCAATACCTAAAATTCAACGAAAACACAGAAACAATGTACTATAATCTGTGGGATGCAATAAAAGCAGTCTTAAGAGGGAAAAATATAGCAATAAATTGTCATATCAAGAAAACAGAACAAGCACTAATAAAAAACCTAATGTTCCATCTCAAGCTTCTAGAAAAAGAAGAGCAAGCTAAACCTGAAGCTCAAAGAAGAGAGGAAATTGTAAAGATTAGAGCAGAAATCAATGCAATTGAAACTAAAATAATTAAATAATTAATCAATCAAAAAGCTTTTTTGAGAGAGAATAAACAAAATTGACAAACTCCTAGCTAACTTTATCAAGAGAAAGAAAGAAAAAACCCAAATTCACACAATAAGAACTAAAAAGGGGGAAATTACTACAGATCCCATGGAAATTCAAAAGATCATGAATACCTACTTTGAAATCTCTACTCAGAGTGGAAAACACAGAGGAAATGGACAGATTTCTAGAAACATATGAACTACCAAAGCTCAACCAAGAAGATATGGCAATTTTAAACAATCCAGTATCAGCTATTGAAATTGAAAACAACTAAAAACTTACCAACAAAGAAAAGCCCAGGTCCTGATGGATTCACAGCTGAATTCTATGAGAAATTTAGCAAAGATTTGGTGCCAATACTCCTCAAACTCTTCAATTAAATTGAGAAGAATGCAGTCCTCCCTAAATCATTCCTGGAGGCAAGTATTACTCTGATACCAAAACCAGAGAAAAATCCAACCAAAAAGGAGAACTATAGGCCAACTGGTAAATAGAATGCAGCAAATCATCAAGAAGATTATATATCATGACCAAGTGGGATTCATTCCAGGAATGCAGGGATGATTTAGCATACCTAAATCAATAAATCTAATACACCACATCAACAAAGCCAAAAACAAAAACCACATGGTCATCTCAATAGATGCAGAAAAAGTTTTTGACAAAGTCCAATACATGTTCATGATAAAAACCATTCAGAAACTCGGAACACATAGTGTCTATCTCAACCTTATAAAGGCCATTTATGACAAACCAACAGCCAACATTGTACTAAATGGACAAAAACTGAAAGCTTTTACTTTAAAATCAGGAACAAGACAAGGATGTCCACTGTCACCACTCCTTTTCAATATAGTTCTGGAAACACTAGCCAGGGCAATCAGACAAGAGAGAGAAATAAAAAGAATAAAGGTAGGAAAGGCAGAAGTTAAAGTATCACTGTTTGAAGATGACATGATACTCTATATAGAAGACCAAAAAAATTCAATTAAAAGACTACTAGAGATAATAAACAAGTTCAGCAGTGTAGCTGGATACAAAGTCAATGCTCAAAAATCAATAGCATTCCTGTACACAAACAAAAAACTCACACAGAGAGAAATCATGAAAATATCGCCCTTTACAATAACATCTAAAAAAATGAAATACTTAGGAATCAACCTAACTAAAAATGTAAAAGACCTATATGATGAAAATTATACTATGCTGAAAAAGGGGATTGAAGAGGATATTAGAAAATGGAAGGATATTCCTTGCTCTTGGCTAGGAAGAACCAGCATTGTGAAAATGGCCACACTCCCCAAACTGTTATACAGATTTAATGCAATCCCACTCAAAATACCATTGACATACCTCAACAGATCTAGAGAAAACACTCCTAAAATTCATTTGGAAACAAAAGAAACCTAGAATAGCAAAGGCAATTCTGGACAACAAAGGCAAGGCAGGAGGAATCTCAATTCCTGACTTGAATCTATACTACAAAGCCACAGTGATAAAATCAGCTTGGTACTGGCAAAGAAATAGACCTGAGGATCAATGGAACAGATTAGAAGATGCAAGAACAACTACAAAGACACTCAGCCACCTGATATTTAACAAATGGGTTAAATATGTCCACTGGAAGGATAGCCTCTTTAATAAATGGTGTTGGAAAAATTGCCTCTCCACATGCCAAAAATTGAAATTAGATCCATGCATATGACCATGCACAAAGCTAAGGTCTAAATGAATCAAAGTCCTAAATATTAAAACAGAAACGCTAAATCTACTGGAAGACAAGGTAGCTAGAAATCTTGGAGACATAGGGGTAGGCAGAGAATTTATGAACAAAACTCAAACTGCATGGGAAACACTTCAAAGAATCAACAAATGGGATCTCACATTATTGAAAAGTTTCTGCACTTCAAAGGAAATCACCAACAGAGTGAAAAGAAAACCCACAGAGTGGGAAAGAATTTTAGCCAGCAACCCCTCAGACAAAGGACTTATATCCAGAACATATATTATCTCCCCAAAACATAAACTCCCCATATTCAAAAACCCTCTCCAAAAATGGGCATCTGAGATGAACACACAGTTCTCAGACAAAGATATACAAATGGCAAATAAATACATGAAGAAATGTTCACCATCACTGGCCATTTGAGAAATGCAAATTACAACATTGTGATTTCACCTCATTCTGGAAAGAATAGCTGCCATCAAGAAATCAACTGATAACAAATGTTAGCAAGGCTGCGGGGAAAAAGGAACACTGCTCCACTGCTGGTGGGAATGTAGACTGGTGCAACCACTATGGAAATCCATATGGAGAATTCTCAGAAGACTAGGATTGGAAGTTCCATTCAATGCAGCTATTCCCCTCCTGGGTATTTTCCCAGAAGAACTGACAAGTTCATATCACAGTGATATATGTGCACCCATGCCCATAGCAGCATAATTTGTAATAGCTAAATCTTGGAAACAGCCAAGATGCCCATCAACTGCAGAGTGGATGAAAAAGATGTGGCATTTTTATACAATGGAATATTACTCAGCTATAAAAAGATGATCTTGAGGCCTTCATAGATAAATGGAGACAACTTGAGACTATCCTCATTTGTGATAATTAAGAATAATTAAGAATCATATTTATAAATATCACATTGTGTCTCTAGCGTAAAAAGTGATAAGAACTATGAGTAATATAACCCAAAATGTGTAGTTGCTATTGTAAAAAAGAGAGGAAAAGAAAGTGCTCTAAAGGATATAACTGCATGTATGTTTGAGTGTGTAAAATGGATGACCATATTGCTGAATCTTTGTTGGATCTTTGCGCAGAACTGTTTGCAGTCTCACTGTTTGAATGTCTACTATGTATCCTTTAATTTTGTAACTTGAACAATTACATCCAAGATGACAATATGTTATTTATCAACTAATGATTTCTTGGTGTTTTTTTCTCTTAGAATTTTGTATTGTTGCTACCCTTTTTTCTTTTGCTTTTTTTTCTCTTTAAATAAAAATTTTTAAAAATGCATAATTGCTATTGTAAAAAAGAGAGGAAATAGGAAGTACTATAAAAGATATAACTGTATAAATATTTAGGTGTGTAGGATTTTTGATAACCATACTTCTAAGTTCTTGTTGGATTGTTGGGCAGATCTGTTTGCAATTGCACTTCTTGAATGTCTACTTTGTGTGTTCTGGTATTGTGGCTTCAACAACTATTTCTAAAAAGGTCAACATGTAACTTATCAACCAGTGATCTCTTACTGTTTATCTTTGTTTTGAAATTCTGTAAAATTTCTACCTTTTTTCTTTTTTTTCCTCTTTAAATAAAAAAAAAAAAGTAAATAGCTTATGGGCTTTGGTCCCCAGTGAGAGGTTCTTGCCCTAATATCAATTACTGTGCAATTATGGCAGTGGTCTAACATGGCGGGAGGCCAAAGCAGAAAGGCTTGCCACTTCCACCTTCTTCAGCCCTAACTGCAACTCCATTTCCTGTTTGCATACAAAGAAAATTCCAATCAATTCCTCACACATCGTCAATGTCCACTGTCATAGCTTGGCATAACTGACACCATCTTGTCCTGTGTATTTGACTCATGTCTTCTCTTTGACCCAGAAGAGTAAAAAATTACTCAGGGTACAATCCCCTGAGAAAAGCAGAATGAGCTGCACCTACAAGAGGAAAAGGTAACCTGTTCAACAAAGAAGGTGTCAACCAAAATTAATGTAAGATTCTAGCTAAACTGTTTCCAACAGAATGTCTTGCGTTGCAGTTTTCTGCTTTAAATGCCCTGTAACCCTCCAGTTCAGGGCCACTCAGTTTTGACTCTGAAACAGGGGTCTATGCAAGAGGTCATTGAGCTCCACTAGTAAAATCCCAAAGTTTGTCAATTTGGCTGCTTGGATTCCTATATTGATTATGAACCCACAATATCCACCCCATGTGCCACTTCTAATCAGAGGTCATATAACTCTCTGCCTTTCTGTATCCAGTAGAAGGAAATAGCCTAGCCACTAAGGGTTGTGTGCTCCTTTCCATGTCCTCAGTAAATGCATTCTTTACTTTTTTTACTGTTTGCTTCTCTATTGTGCCAGAAAACTCTAACACCCATCTCTATTTATTGATTAATTCCCTGTTTGTTTGTTTTTTTGTCCTAACATTGGATTTGTAAGAATGACTTTTCCCTGTCCTTAAATGTGGGTAAGATTATGGGTAGAGACCTTCTGAGGAGGTAGTTTTGGTTTAAGGGTTGAGTAAAAGGGAAGAATTGACTCTTACTTTAATCTTGATACTTAGAACCTGCCTGGTCATAAGTTTCTTTCTCATTCTTTACCTTTGTCTTTCTAATTGCCCAAGTCTAGTCTGCAGAGGCAGAGACCAAACCACCTCTAGTAAGTGCCTATAGCTACCTTTAATAAATATCTCCACTAACTTTTAACAAGGCTCAATGAGGCTTTCATCCTATCTTTTCCTTGGGTAGGAGGGGGCATTCCTACAATATGTGTATCTACTTAAACATTTTTACATGTACTACAATACTATTTATTACATACGTGACAAATGAGTGTATAATTTTTAATATGGTATTCCTACATTTCCTAGACAGTCCTATTTATCCTATCTTGAAACCTCTGGATTAGGTAAATCATTCACAAACTTTGATTCCCAATGGAATCACCTGAGCATCACACAAAAAAGAAGGGCCAAATCACAAGTGAAAACTGTTCATTGATATCTTTCGCTTACCCTCCACACCCTCTTCAAATATAATCAATTTATTTAATACAACCAGAAGCAAAATAGTAACTTCTCTTGCCTACATTTTACGATGTTTTACATGGGACTCCTAAACCAAATCTTGTTAGAACAAGTTGGAACTTCCAATCATCATTCAACCACTGCTTTTGAATAAAACAATATGTTTGGACTTAGCAGATATATATCTCCAAGATTTGTTCTTCATGGTTTCCAACCCTATCTGGGACAGATCAAGTGCATTAATGGCTTTCTTTCACTCTTTGTCAATGAAGCATGAAAATCTTACTGGAGGAAGCGTCCCTGACCTATTTAATAATATTCTAGTTGCACTAGTAATGTCAGTGGAATTCATAAGGCGTTCACAATCTTTGCAGAACCAGAACCAGGCACATGCCTGACTTTTATAGTACTTGAATAACGATGTTGCACTTTAAAGAGTGTGAGGGAATTTTAAAATTCTGGTCTTGTACCAACTTTTTCCAATTCATGTGAAAAACATTTTTTCCACCTGTCTAACAGAATGGGTGCAGGAAGCATGGGGAAAGATAAGGGTAATTTTTCCTCTCTATAATTTATTTCTGTCTTAAATATGACCTACTCTTTGAAAAATTAGATGTGCTTGAAGGACCACATCATAATTCTCAATTGCCAGAGCTGTCTGTCTTCTGAAAGCTTGACTTTTCTTTGAAAAAGATGTGTAGAAAAATGAACGTATCTGTAAAGATACCAATCATCTTCATTTATTTAAGACTCTAGACAAAATTTCAACAACACTTAAGCAATATTGTTGTAATAAAAATGCATACAAAGAGATTTAGAAGTGAATAGGAAGCACATATTTCCACAATCATTTTTCCAACTGACAGTGACTTCCCAGAAAGTAAACTTTAATAGGAGTAACTACAAATATTGGGAACTACGCGGGGTTGGAGGTCATAGGTTATGTAGATAACTACAAGATTTCCTAGGTGGGGGGAGGAATTCTGCATGATGGGATAAGGATGACTTTATGAGAATAACCATGGGAAGTTTTTTATTCTTAAAATTAAAAAAAGTTGAGAAGACTCCAGTGGAAAAGACATGGCTTATAAACAGCAAAAGAACAATGTAACATGACAAATAAAGTTCTAATTTCACATTTTGTTTAGATTCCTCCTGTTTTAAAACATTAAATCTAAAAGTAAGACATTTTAATTGTCTGTGAATGCAAAGAAGAGCAACTGTCATTTCTAGTGACTGTTATAAACCAGTTCTATAATAAGCTCTTTTCATGTATTATCACACTTAATTACCACAATCTTCTTACAAAGTTATTATCCCAGTTTGTATTCATTACCTATTGCTGAGTAACAAATTACCTCCAAAAGGCAGCAAAAAGCAATAAGATTTATGATTTCTCAGTTTCTGTTAATTAGGAAAACTAAGCACATTTAAGGTGGGTGCCCCAGGCACAGGTTCCTGATCATCAGCAAGCCTATGGAAATCTAATTCCATACTCACTTAAGTGGCTGTTGGCAGTCCTATTGATTTACCAGAGACATGCCACGTGTGCCTCTTGATAGGGCTGTGCCTAACATGGCAGCTTATTCTCCTCATAGCAAGGAATTTGAGAATAAATAAAAATGGATTCTCAGGAAACAAACTACAATCTGTACAAGATAACCTTGGGGGTGATCTCCTATTTCAGTGCCATATGAATGAAGTCCCCTAATCCAACCTACCCTCAGGGAGAGGTAATTACACAAGTATGAATTTCAGGAGGTATGGGTCACTGGTACTATTTCAGAGGCTGATTACAAGAGAGTTTTTATTATTTTAACAGTAAATCAAACTCTGGCTTAGAAAAAAACAGATAACTTTCCCAAAGTCATTTGGCTGTTTGTGGTAAGAGAGGTATTCATTTCCAGGCTATTGGAGTCCAGCAATCAAATTCTTAATCAATATGTGATAGAAAAAATATATACTATAACAACTAATCTCTTTTATTGCTGAAAGCCCTTTTGATGCTGTTTCAGTCATGCTTATTAGAGAAACAGATTTAATGCAAGATATACAAATATATAAGAATTTACTAGATTGGTTTACAATGGCCGCCTAGAGAGTCAGATGTGGAAAAGTGCAAGGTGGCTATCTGCGTGCTGGAGATCCAAAAGACCCAGTGGAAGGCCTGGAACTCACTGTAGTGTCCACACAAGTCCATATCGGAAGACTGAAAGATCTACACTGGGTGGCTGAAGGGTCTGTGCTGGAGGCCAGGAGATGATGTTCAAGATAAAGGCAAAGACTGGAGCTCCTCAAAGAAACAGATGTGATCCTTCATTCTTCATTTCTTCTTCATAGCATTCAGGTGACTAGCCTCCCTCCTGGGTCTTCTGTCTTCAGTAAATCCCTTCAGCCACACCCAGAACTATGCTGATCTAATTTGGTGGAGCATTTCCTACTCAAATTGACACAATCTGTTAACTACCACAATGGCCATTTCCTTTTCCATAGGGAACAGCTTAAAACCACTGAGACTAGTTTAAATATATTAGTGCATTATATATAAGCTTGTCATGCTAGATTTTAAAATTTTTTTTAAATTTCAATATTTAACAATTTTCTCAGGTATGTCACTCTTTCATGTTTCTATATGACTCAGTAAAATAAGGAGTGACTGAAACATATTTTGGTGAATGTTTCATGGGCTGGAGTTCTCAGAAGTGTTTATTTGGTTTAGGGTTAATGTGAAAGGGAGACTTTCATAATTTTATACAGATGTGGTTTTATTAGGAAATGATCACCAAAACCCAGTCCTGCCCATGCTATTACAATGCAGTTATTATAGTCTTCTTTTATGTCAGACAGAAAGCAGATACAAGACCCATAAGGCCATGGAACCATAGGCAGTTATCCCCTGCAGAGGATTGACATCTTATTTCTTCTTAGGTTGAAATGTTTCTAAGAGTTGAATGATAAGCAACTCCAGAGAGCAAATTTTTTAAAAATCATAATGAGGTTTTTGTAGGTGCAATTCATCCCCAGTACAGGAATTGGAATAATGTGGAAACAACAGAGGAAACTAGAGAGGCTTTTTGACAACTGCATTAGCAGACCCATCAGCCCCTTTGTACGAAGCATAAGGATCATGTCCGAGTCAGCACCCATGGATTATCCAACTATCACCCTCTCCCAGCTGAACTACTACATTAGGGTTTTTGTTTTTATATATTGTTCCTGTGAAGAAAACTTTGGCTTAAACTATACTCTTCAGATATTTACCTTCATTTCTTTGACACCCTATACATGGCTAGCTCTTAATAAGACCTTGAGAACTGCCCTGCATCTTATGAACACATGGATGGTTTGTGCTTTGGGTTTTCATATTTACACTGATTGGGACCAGCTGGTTACATAGGTGACAAAACTCTGAGAGACAGGTTGCTTGTTCACAATATACTCCATTCAGCAAAAGCAGAAAAGGGTATAAATTTTTCCAGACAGTTATTCCTTATAGAATTTACAGATCCCTGGCACTTACTTTTTTCTTTTTTTTTACATTTTATACATTTTGAGGATTATCTTTTTTTTTTTTTTTTTGTACCAGGGATCAAACTCATAACCTCTCACTTGCCAGGCAGGTGCTTGTGCCACTAAGTTAAACCCCCAGCCCTTGAGGATTATCTTTAAAATCACATTTTGCTTTTTATTTACCAAAGACACTATTCAAGGAAACTAATTTGTACTGGAAAACAGTCTTACCAGAGCAGTTAAAGTATTCCATACTTGTGACTTTTGATATCTATGGAATAGCTCTTGTAACTACATAAATGTTGAAGAAAAAATTATATTTTTCTTCAGAGGTTGGTATCAGTACTAGTAAAGAGTTTAGTGTGGTTATACCACTTATTGTAATACATATTTGTATATTTCCAATAAGTTTTTATTTGTAACTGACTATAATTACTTGGAAAAATATTTCAATTATTCTTGGTACATTTCTCAATAACCATTTTTCATTATTCTATGTGAAAATGAAAAATAGCATTTTCTCTGGATTGTAGAGCAAGCCATTACTGTGTTAAAATAAACATGAAAAACTGAATAGTTACATTGGCTATAAAGATTTTTAATACAAATAGATATGTTTTGACATAATAATTTAATTTTAAATTAAAGGGAAAATCATATTGAATTTTCACTTTATAATTAGATTGAACTTGGCTTCACCTCAGTTTGGAGCAAAGTTTGTTTCTTCTCAGTGTAGCCTTATTCTATTTTTTCTTTGTTTCTTTTGAGTTCTTTAGGAGAAAAGAAAGTTGAGGCCACTGAGAAATGAACCAGTAGGGAAGAAATTGAGGGAGGGGGACACAGTGTAGTAGAAGAAAGGAGAGGTCAGGTTTGCTCACCGTTAACTTTGGCCATGGCTCTCTATAGTTCACTATTCTGCAAGAGTAAACACATTGCCAGGAATTCTCATTAAGCAATGTGTGCCCCTTAACCTACTTAATTTGTAAGCACCCTATGTTATCATAATCATCAGGAAGGTAACTAAACTACATTTATTGAGCACTGAACGCTTTTCACATTAATTTGATCTTCCTACTACAATCCCAAAAGTTAAGTGGTAGTATTGTTTCCATTTTCAGGGGAGAAAAGGGAGGCCTCAGGGTCACATTGTTTGCCCATGTTCACAGAAATAGTACCCAATTCAGTTAGAAAGGCATCCAAGTCTTCCTAACTCCACATCTGTCCTCTCTCCAGTGTTGTTCCCTTAATTTTTGAAAAGATCATTCAGAACTAAGGATGCAATTCATGGATCACAACACATGTAATTTACTGAATGAAAACTAAAGCTGTGACTTTAGGTTTACAAGCAGTATGGTTTACCCAAACCACAAATGTTAGTATGCCTGATGATACAGTGCAAAAATGAGTAACATTCAGTAGAGCTAGTCAGCAAAATGACGTTCTATCTGCAAAATCATTTTATTTCACTCTTAATGAATGTTTAATGTAGAAAAAAGTTTCCTTTGTTCAAATATTAACTTTACCCAAGAATCTATAGGACTAGATTCTTTGAGATTTCAATATACCCAATAATATATTCCTTTACAATGTCATAAGATTTCCCAGATACTCTAAATATGGCATTTCTGTCATAAATAAATCCTACCATCAAACCTTCTATCAAACTTAGAGAGATGTATTATACTTTTAATTTTATGAATACACTTTAATATTTCTTACTTTGGGGGTTAATTAAGACAGGTAACATTTCCGTAGCTATAAACAATTTTTGATTGTTTTATTTTGTTTTGTTTTAAACATTTGGCCCATTAGGCTGATCATTAAGCCATGAATGAAACCAGAGACCTTGCCTTATGGCTTTAGTTACTGTTGAAAGTGTAACAAAATTTTCTATTTTATAAAATCTGTCACATGGTTGAACACATGCAGCCAAACTGCTGTGACTTAGTACTGGAACCTGGCATGTTCCTCTCATTCATTAAACCATTTCACATTGTTTTAAGGAACAAGCTTAGATATTAAAGACAAATGTTGTACTTCTATATGAAGACATTTTTAACCCTCTGTTGTTTCCATCCATGATTCAGATTCTTGGCTCTGGAGCCCAGGCTGCTCTCACATAAATATATTTCAGAACATGTGCTCTGCATTTGTTTCCTAGGATTCGAATGGCTTGGGCATGTGCTGACTAACACTCTTAGCACCAAAGGGATTTAGTTAGATTCATACAGTTTGGCAAGCGTTTTGCTATGAAAATTTGGGTAAAGATCATAAAATGCTGTTTTAAAAATTCTTAACTTCTCACACTTGAACAGCTTTCCAGATTGTTTTTAACCAATTTTATTAAGATATTGAATCAAGCTTTACTTTAGAGTGAATATGTATAGAGTTAATATCTTTATTAATCTGTGAGTATTTCACATCTAATTTAGTCCACTAGTTGATGAGAATGAGCCTTCTGCCAATAAAAAGAAATCCCCAAACCATTAAGCACAGCTACATCTGTGATCAACGGAGGTGCATAGAAGGCTTTCCCTCAGGGACACCGGATCTGTGTGAGAAAAACCAGAACATTCTTTAAATTAACATCACAGCGCTACTTTCCAAAGTGCCTTCACTTGATGTTGGCAGGCTTATTTGGGAAATTCAAAGAGAAATTAAAACTTGCAGTCACTTCAATTTCCCTACAGGTCAGTTACCAAAATTTATTTTTTCTTATGTTGTTCAGTGGGCCAAAATAATGCTTACAGTACCCAAATGTCAGAATTTGGAATTATTAGCCAGAATCACCTTAAAATGAAAACTTTTGGGAAAGTATATTATAACTCTAAAGAAAAGCAAACCACTCAACTTTGTCTTGATTTTAAAAAAGACAAAAACCTTTGAGAATGGAACAGAGATATTTTGTTTTTTACATTTTAAATGACATTATTTCACTGTCGATGTGTCCATTAGAATTTGAGTCACCACCCCTTTGTTTTTGGTGGTTTGTAAATATTTGTGCATTCTTTAAATTTGCTCTTAGTTGTTGTATACTTATATATGTCTTCTATATGCATGTATGTGTCATAAATATGTATATAATTTATATGGACAATTAAATATAAATGTATCCCTGAGAAAGAGCTCTACAGCTACTTCCCACTAACAAATGAAACTGTATCTCTATGATTGCTTTTGGAATGAGTGAACACTTTCAGATAGAAAAGCATTTATCTGTAAATTTGTTGGATAAATAATTTATTACCATATGTGAACATTCAGGAAAACTAGATAACACACATTAGCACTTAACCTATAAACTCTTAATCAATGGAAAATTTTTTAAAGATGATAAGGAAAGTCACTTTTATAATTTAAGCCTTAATGTATAAATCAAGAGAATTACATATACAGTCCCATTAAAATTTTAGAGGAATTTAAGTTGTTTATGATAGATAGTACCATAATTCTACATAAAATAACAGAGCCAGATTCACCTGGGTACCTTCTCATCTCTTTTGATATGTTACTTTGGTCTGTATTTCATCTGGATGGCTAGCTAAGTTTGCCCCTCTCTGTTGCTAGCGTGCAAAAAACAATATTCATTTAACAGAAAACAGATGACTCTTGTCTCAGAGAGAGAAGGTAATACGAGCAGCAGCACCTCATCGGAAAAGTCACACTTTTGAGCACATGAACCTGGCCCTGGGTAAAGCCCTGGGTCCCTTAGTGAGGGAGGAAGAGCCCTCAGGAAGGCTAGGGCCCAGGTGTTTGGGAAGGAAGGCAAGGGTGAAGATCACACCAAAAAACAAATGTGAAGAGGAACAAGGAGTGAGCAACGGAGCACGCCCTTTAGGCCTTCTCTTACCGGATGTGTCTCTGTTCTGATATTTAATCATATCAGCTTCTCTTTTCTTCGCAACCCTGAACAAATCACCACATAGTGACATAAAACACTCACACAAAGACATGCTTTCCATGATTATGAATTAATATTGAATAATCAGACAGTTGCTTATTATTTAGGGCTTAAAAAATTTTTTTAGACTTGATGGTATAATCTATGTTTTATTCTTCATTTTAGAGTATTAACTGTTAGCTTCCCAAATCCACAAGATCTTTTGCTGATCTAGTTTTCATGTTAATATATTTCAGTTATACCAGAAAGAAAATTTCTGAGCTGCAAAAATGTTTTACAGAATGAAAAACTGTAACCTTCATAATTTTATGACTTTAAATATTAACTTTATGACTGTTATTATTTTATGTAGATGTATGGTACTATCATAAATAATTTAAATTACTCTAAAATTTTAATGGGGCTGTGTATGATAATCCTTTTGATTTATACATCAAGGCTTAAATTATAATAATGATTTTCTTTATTATCTTTTTAAAAATTTCCATTGAGTGTATAGATAAATGCTAATGTGTTAATATTACTTAATATACATGGATATACAATACGTTAATTAATTAATTTAAATATAACAAGTTCACTATATAAGCGGTGCCTTGGTTCATGAACTTAATGTGTTCCACAATTCTGGAGAAGATGGCTGCATTTGTGCTCACATGGAGAAGATAGCTTGGGTCGTTTTCATTACCTACATGGAATTCATGAACAGAAGCAAAATTTTGTCAGACATTTCTGTTAATGAATTAAATTGTTTGCAAAACAAGCATTAATGAACTGAGGTTTTCTGTACTGATAAATCCTTTAATAATAAATACCAGCTTATAAAATAGAGGCTTTTCTAATCTTTTAGCATCAGCATTGCAGAAAATTCATTCATTTCATAAATGCAAAGAAATAACAACAGAAAGAAGTATTTGTGATATGATGCTATCTATATTTTGATTTATTACAAACCAAGTCTCAAGAGATTTTTGTTAAGAATTTTTATGCCCATATCTTGTACTCTGAGTAACTTCTTTAAAGCTAACACTGTGTAATGTGTTAACAATTGTTATACTCCTATTATTTTGTTATGAAATTTAGTTTTACTTTTTTCCATAAAATAAATAAAAGCTTTTCAGTCACAGATTATGATCTAACTCATTTAAATATTCACCAAAAAAAAAAAGACCTAGGACAGACCCGTCCTCAGCATGTCTATATCCTTTTTCCTTCAGATGATAGAATAATTTTACTGTATGTTTCTCTTAAAACTTTAAGCATGTGCATAATCACTTTATCTTTTACTTTTCAGGTATTTGAGAAACTAGCCAAAATTTTATGACTAACAGTTCTGAGCCATCTTCTAATTAGTATTATATAAACTATCATAAGATGGAATCCTAACTAGACTGTTTTTAAAACCAGAATACTTATCTTCTCAAAGTGATATCTGTTGGTAAAACTTCATAAAATCCATTTGATATACCACTGTACATTTATCTCAAAGTCAGTGTATTTTAAGTCAACCTCTAAAATACATTTCTTAGCCACTTTGTTATGTTTTAATCAAGGCAAATCATTTAAATGATATTTGATTGCTACCCTCAGAAATGCAAGAGGATTTCAGAAGAAAATAGGATCTTTTAAAAATTAGAGTTACTATGAACCAACCAGGGTCAGCACTTTATTTTTTTTAATTTTTATTTTGAAGAGAATAACACCAAGTGAGACAAAACAAAATAGAGTCAATCAAAACAGAAGGATCAACAGAGTACATGACTTAAAAATAAAATATAAGGAGATCAATAATGGCTGCCATAGTGCCTCTTGTTATCTTCAAAAGAATGGCCCATACAATCAGGCTTTATAAAATTGTACATAACAAAACCAATAAAAACAAAACATGGGAAACACTATAGGACTTCAAAAGAAGATATTAGTCCAACCAGAATAGGTGTTGTAGTGTATCTTACTGTCTTCAAAGTAGTTGCCTATACCATCAGACTTTATACTATCAAACAAACAGAATAGAATAAAATCATTCAAAATGAAATAGTGAAAGCAATACAGGGCTTCATCTCAGTCCAATAGTAAATCAAAAATGGTCACCATAGTATATCTTGCTATCTTTGGAATAACTGTCCATGCCATCAAATCTAATACAAGTAGACAAGCTGAAACAGAATAAAACCAAACTAAACATAACAATGAAAACAATATGGGTTTCAAATTATGATAATAGATTAACAATGGCCACTGCCTTCCCTTTTTAGACAATTCCTCCCCTTTCACTTTCACAGGATGTATTGTACATTTTGGACCCCACTAACTGTTTTAGTTTTTATGTTAGGAAGGCAACCCACTATTCCTCTAAGTGATTCTGAACCTTTTTACCCCTCAGCATGATCTCAAGCTGTATCCATTTGTCTACAAGAGCCTCAAGGTTTTTTTTCCTTATAGCTGAGTAGTTTTCCATTGTATAAATGTGTCATGGCTTTCTAACCTATCTGCAGCTGGTGGGCAAGCTACTCTCACTTTGTTTCTGGTTCCTTGTCACATAGAGCATTGTTTTCTCATCTTTGACTTTCAGTCTATAAACCCCCTTTCAGGTTAAATGTATTTCTTATATAAAGCATATTGATGGACTCTATCTCCTGATCCACTCTGCCTGTGTTTCTCTTTATTAGTGAATCGAGGCTATCTATATTAGTGATTATAGCCAACCTTTTCTGCCTCATCTCTGTCATGTTATTTTTCTGCTGTTGTTTACTTTTCCCCTTCATTCCACTGTCTGCCCCATTCAGTGAGCCCCCTCTGCCGCTGTTCCTGAAGCCATGTTCCTTTTTGTCTCTCTCTGGAATGTCCTTCAGTATCTTTTGTAGGGTTGGTTTGGTGGTCATGAATTCCACCAGTTCCTTTTTGTTGTGGAAGCATTTTATTTCTCCACTAATTTTGAGAGATAGTTTTATAGGGTATATCACTCTGGTTTGAAGATTACTTTCTTTCAGGACTTGGAATACTCCACTCCAAGCTCTTCTTGATTGTATGGTTTGTGTGGAGAAGTCTTTCATGATTCTGATGGGTTTTCCTTTATAGATGATCTGTTTCTTTTTTCTGACAGCTTGTAATATTCCTTTCTTGTGTTGAATTTCTGGGATCTTGATTATTATATGTCTGGGTGTAAATCTATTTTGGTTGTAGCTGGCTGGAGTTCTGTGTGCCTCACTTATCTGAATATCATTTCTTTTTCCTATGCTTGGAAAGTTTTCTTTAATTATTTCTGTAAATAGACTTTGTATTTCATTTGTGTTTACCCCTGCTTCTTCACTCACATTTTTTATTTTTATGTTATAGTTCCTCTTCTCATCTTCTAGACTTTGTATTGCTACTTCCTGGTTCTTTGTTCTTTTTAAGAGATCTTTCCTTTCATGATCACAAGCTGCAAACCTGTCTTCAAGGTCTGATAGAATATCTTTAGTTTCTTTCACATAGTTTTGCCAGCTTTCAATGGGTTTTTTTTAATTTCCTGGTAATCTCATTGAATCTATTTCATGTGTTCTATTTTTTTATATTCTTCATTGAAGATTTCCCTCCTTTTTCTGTGCTCCTCTATTTTTCCATCTGTGTCTTCTTGAGAGGTTCTTAGCAATTCTTTTATTATGTTTCTCATTTCTTCTTTTACTTGTAATAGTATTTCTGTTTTAAGTTCTTTTATAACTCATGGTTTCTTTATTTCAGTTGCTTCAGAAACTGTAAGTGTTCAATTTTTACTATGTCTGAAAGTATCTCCAACTATTTTGAAGACAACAAAAGGCATTATGGTACCTACTGTTGGTTTCATAAGCTTTTGAAATCCTGTATCACTTATATTGGTTTATTTTTTGTTTGTTTTATTGTTTTATTTTCCTTGGTTTTATCCTTTAAAATAAAATAAAATAAATCTTAGAACATAACAAAATACCAGCTCTTTTCATAGGTAACTACAATGAGATCATAAGACATGTGTTAGAGGTTTACACAGCGTAAATGTCACTAGAAGGTGGCAAAACTTTCTAATAGAACATGCGGCCTGGTGAAACAGTCAGGTAATCAGGATTATGCCTTTGAAAGAGACACTGTTCCTTTTCCCTTTGCCTCCCAGCCACCGCGAAGTGAACAGGACTTCTCTGCCACAAGCTTCTGCCATGATGTACTGTGACTCCATAGAACCAAAGCAACAGGGCCAAGAAAAACAGAAATGAAACCTCTGAAACCAGAAACCCAAATAAACTTTATTTTCCTTATAAGCTGATTATCTCAAATATCTGTTTCCACAACAGAAAACCAATCAATATGCTGAATATCTGGAGTGAAGTAAATGTTGGAGCTGGATGGTTAATGAACTTTGGCCACCTGTCTGCCTTCAAAGACCATACTTTTCTCCATTTTGTAATCTTGACTCTCATCTACTTACTGCTTCTATTCAAAGCCTGCAGGACATCAAAGTTAGCTTAGTAGCATGTCACAAATTTGAGTCCAGAATGTTGCCCTCTCTTCATAAGACACTTGAACAGTAGGTTGGACAGGCACATACACAAGTGCCACAAGAATTCCTGTTTCTTCTGTTCACAGCTGCCACTCTCCAGGTGCCAAGGTATCCACAGGACTATTACACTCCCAAAAGTCCAAAACTCCTGCACCCTCACCACTTCGCATCCATCCCTCACTCCTGACAACGTCTTGACACTTCAGACCAGAGGTAAAGAATCTACACATTTTTTGCTATGATTCTTATTCCCACCTGTATTATTAGGGTTCTCCTCATTTGAATTGCAACTCAGTTTTCAAACTTGTAGTTTTTCTCAGCCAGTTCAGGGAGATAATTAGTACCCATGGGAACTGATTGGAATAGCTATTTTCTCAATTCCTCCAAAGGAAGGGTGCGGCTAATATCATTCTATATGAAGAAAAGGTAAGATAATGTATTATATTCAGTGGATGTCTTTGGGCCTTAAGGCCTAAGTTCCTCACAAATCTATTCAGAGGCCTGGTAGTAGTTTTCTCATATTTAGTGTCAACTCTGTATTATGTGCAGGATTACAGCATCCTCATGACTTCCAGAAAATTATTTTCAGATATCTTTGTATTTCATTTTCTTCCTTTTATTTATAGTTCCATTTTTACTCAATAAGTTATAGGCCCCTCTACTAATTGCCTTGGGAGAGTCCTGTGACAATATATAAAAGATAAAGAAGCTGAGTCCCTAAGAGAGCCTAAGAAATCTGTTACCTGTAGCTGCACTCCACTAGTAGGGGAAGAATGGAGAGAACTACATGATGTAGGTAACATGTTTTAGGATTAAAGAAAAGACAACCAGGGGCTATGAAGCTTTTTTTGCTGCTCCATGAGAGAAAAGTGATTTTTCTGGGTTCTGAGGTAGAAGAAAGTCAGCTATTGATTCTGAGAACAGAGGATGTTCACACTTATGAGCAGGAACGGAGAGGATGTTGTCCTGCACAAGGCTAGTGGCAGCGAAGTGAAATATTCTGGCACCTCAAAGTTGACCCAAAAGACAGCCTCAGGCCCTAAAGGGCTGTGAAGGCCAATAGAACCATCTTCTCATGGATAGCAACTATGAACCTCAAAACCATATGCCCAGCAAACCCTAGATAGTAACAGCACATGGAAAGTCAGAACCCAAGCATAACCTAGGGTGACAAAAATGAACAAAGAAAGGTAATGACTGCTTGTGCTTTCAAACCCATGTCAGTTCTTGAAACAAGCCCAGTATGCTAAAAGGGTAGTTTTATTTTTTTCTTATATATGATTAAAACGTAATTTAGATAACTATTTCTTTATTGATAATGAGGGGCAGGCCTAGATCTGAGTCTTCCAGTTATAATACATATTCTATCCACCTTCAGAAAAATGGTACTGCTCTTGTTAAACTGAGCCCCCTGGAAGGTTCAGACAATATGAAAAATAAAGAAATATGAATGAAAATCATTTGAAATTCCATCTGATTAACTGTCCTTATGGATTTATCTCTATGCATTCTTAATTTAAATTCTTAATTTACAGGTATAGCTTTGTACGGGTAAGAGAGTCTTCTAAATATTCAGAAAACTGCTTTCCTGCTTCAAAAGTCCTAGAAAAATAACCATTCAGTTTACATTAGGTAATTAGAAAAATATTTTGGTAGAATATAAATTACTGTTTTATTTGAAAACAATAAATATAATCAAAGAAGGAAAATATATACAGAGAGATAAAGTAGATGTGCCATGTATGGCAAATTGGGTGGGTCACTCTTCTCAGAAGAATCTCTCATTCTTTTTCTCAAAAGACATATTCATTTCAGTCTCAATGCAGCAAATATGGGAACGATATTCAGCATTGAGTTTTCAAAGTCAAGTGATACGGTATTCTGGTCTTCAAGTTTACTTTTCATACAAAGACAGTCAAGTATAAAAGTTATAGCACAGTAAGATAAACAAATTCCACTTATGTTCCTGGAGGTATAGGACATGGGTAGGAAACAAAAATAAAATTAGAAAAATTGAGTTTAAAGTGTAGAGTAAGGATCAGCCAGTAATAATGGATTCTGCCTTTATGTTTTCTTCTCAGAGAACAGATCTGCTTTTCTGCCTCGATGCTACACAGGCTCTTAACGTCTTGCCACCTAGTTACCATGGCTAGAGCTCTGTTATTCTGCACAACGGGAAGCTCTGAATGACATACACTGTGCAATCCTTGAAACTTTGCTTAGGTGTCATTCTTTGGAGTAACTTATCTTCCTTCCAAAACATTTTCTCTCCATGTTCACCTGTAACCTCTCAAAAATAAAAATTTGAAGTGCCATATGATATTCTGGGCCTTCTAAAATAAAATCTTAAAGTATTAGTACATTTTTAATAAATTATTTTTATTTAGATCCATAATCATATGAGCTTACAAAGAGATACACTAAAATTACATACAAATAGTCAAATATATAATATGCATTGGAAACCAAGACAGAGATAGAGACACTGCAGGTCTAACTAGTCTTTGCCTAAGGAATATCAGAATGTATCAATGATTAGGGGAAGGAGGTTGAAGCAGCTCCTGACCTTTCTGATTGATATGATTTCAGGGTAATGATCAGGTTACGCCCATGATCACTCCTACATGTTTCTAGGTAAAGTATCATTTTTCCTGGATAGAAACCTATTTGTTTCAAAAGTCTAGAGATAATTTTACATTCAAACTGGAACACTGAACACCTGGACAAAACAGAATCCCAAAACAGATGAGTATCTGTTCACTTGCAAATTGAATAATGGCCCTTGGCACAATCTTTGGAAGAGGTGTAGATTGACAACAGATTCTAGTCAAACAATTCATATGTGTTGGCATGACAATAAAACTGTGTATAGTATTATGGAAATGCTTAAATTCATTAAAGCAGGAAGTATGCATATACTTTTAGAATATATGTTATTTTAATAATCACTCAAACTAAGTAAGACATTTGTTTTGCCTTTTCCTTGGTATTCTTTCTTTTTCACTAACCAGACATAGAATAATAATTGTTATTAACAATTTGTGGTAAGACTCTGCCTTTTATAACAGAATGAGAAATATAGAATAAACTATATAGATACTGTGATAAAGAACACACATTTGAGACTCTGAAGGAAAACAGAACACGTCCCATCATCTATCCCATTCCAAGCTCGAAGCCTTATGATTTGCTGTAACAAACTCTGTTGCCGAGAATTGCAGCATCACATTACCAACTAAGCCTAGTCACATTATGATAATATAAGGTGGAAGCCTGTGATGTATAATTCCTCTAAAGGCTGGCGATGCCTGCAGTTTGTCCAGAGGTATTTGATATTCCAAGAGTGTCCTAAGAGACCCACAATACCATAATGACTCCTCTCTGCCACTTTGGCATTTTAGGTTCATGTTGGAGTGTGTTAAGGAGATTCACACAGTCAAAATAACAGTTGTTTGAAAATATGCTTACAATCTCAGAAAATACACACTAAAAATTTAGGATAAATTTCAGTGAAGTTTTAAAGCTCTAGACATTTGATTGCAGTTTTTTTAAATTATTCTTTTGAAGTGACTTCATATTGCAAAAGCAGACATCTTTTGGATAAAGAAAACAATTATAAAACTTATTTTATGATTATTAATCTGGAGCACTTCTCTCATTTCAGTACTTTATTCTCTTCTAACTTAGAAAACCATATTTCTTGACCTGTATTTTTAAAAAGAAGACTATAGTATTTCAAAAGAGAAAATTAGTTTTTCCTCCTACTTGTAGAATTGAGTTAATATTAATTCATTTAATTTCATTGAGTACTGCATATTGTGCTGGGGTTCAGAAAAGAATTTCCCAGAGGATGGTGCTTAACTTACTGAAATACAGGAGCCAATCCAAGACCTCTGTTCTCTTCACTTTTGATCTCGCTTTTGATCCCTTTTCTCTGCAGAAGCACGGGAAGGGATGTCTCTGTAGTTTCCCTTTTCTGACAAAGGAAGCTCTCCTAGAAGGAGCACAGTTGCTTTCAGTTTCCTCCCTAAAAGCTCACTAACTGAGGAAGCTTAACTCTCAGGAAAGAAGACTAGAATAACACCACACTCAGAGCCCAGGCCAACACTGTCTCAGGCCACTTTCTATTCTCTGAATTTATTAATTGCCCCAGCCCAACCCCAGTCCTTACTGTCCCTCTAAACGTGCCTGCAATTCATCCATTGCTTTTCTGGGAAGAGACTACTTAAGTCTCAAGTTCTGCATTTTCATATAATTAATATGTATACTTTCCCTCCTGCTATTTTGTCTATTATCAATTATTTCAGCATAATCAGTTAAGGAATCTTCCAGGTTGAAAAAAATATTATATTTTTCTTTTATATTTAGTTTAGCATTACAGTAGGAGGGACCTATGAAAAATAGAAAAAAAAATCTTTACTGTATGCTCTAATTAGGGCTGAGGTACAGGAACACAGAAGGTCCCATGGAACATAGAAGAGAAACATACAAAGATTTCTGGGCAAGTGGCGCCCTGAGTTCAGAGTCAAGAGACAAGAATGAGTTAGTCCAGTAAGAAAATTAGCCTTTCAGACCAGAGATGAGCAAGTGCCAATCCAGGAATTGCAGATGACAGAGAATACCACCGGAGGCATAGCAGAGTGATGATGAACTTTGCAGAGGGTTTGGGTTACATACAAAAGCATTACATCTTGAATTGCATGAGGAGTGCCTGGACTTGTTTTCAAATACATACTCCATGGTCACATAAAGCTTCTTGGAGCCAGTCTGTCATGATTACAAGTTCTTCATTGTCTTGGTTACTTTTCCTTTATTGCTGAGAGCAAAATACTCAACATCCAAAGTGAAATAAGGAAAGGTTTATTTAGCTCACTGTGGAAATTTCAGTGCATAATCAGGGCAAGGTGGGATGGCACTAGGGCAACACTTCAAAGAAGCAGCCAGCAAAAGCAATCAGAGAAAAAGGCAGAACAGAGCAAGCCTATCAACCATAACATCCATCAATACTAATATCAGTGAAGGAACATTTCAATAAATATTCTTCATCAACCCCACCTCAAAGATTTTGACTCAATTATCTGTGGTGGATCAGAGGATAGCTTCCCCAGCTAATTCAGACATTTAGCCATGATCAACAACTGATCAACAACTGACACTGAATCATCAGGACACTTGCTTACTGTGGTCAGCAAGTGCACGCAGTGAGAAACATCTAGACCACCCTTGTGTGCTCCCAACCAACAGGACGCTTGCTTCCCTCAGGTAACAAGTATGGACAGGGAGAAACAGCCAAGTATGCCCTGAGTGCCTGCAGGCCACCATTGGAGAACCTTGCTTCCCTTGGGCATCCATCACAGGTCAGGAGAACCAGACAAACATGCCCCTGTGCACCTAGTGCCATTAGGGGAGTCCTGGTGTAGCCATGCAGGCCAAAGGAAGAAGCCCCACCACCACGCACCTGTGGCCATTAGGAAAGTTCAGTGTAGTTGCACAGATCTAGAGAAGCCCATCTTGCCTCCAATGGGTTGGGTTCAGAGAAACTCAGGAACCCAACCCTTTCCCCTGCACCATGGAGGGCCAACCAACATGGGAAGTGCCTGAGATCCTACAACCAACTTGTTGAGAAGAACCCAGGAAAATGTCAAGACAAAGGAGTGAAAGGTAATCTCAGACCTCCAGCCTACACAAGTATGGGAGATGCTGACATGGAAGAAAATGGAAGTCAGACACCTGAAATCTCTGAGAGGACAACAACCGAAGTAAAGAAACAACTTTATGAGACTGTAAAAGTAATCAGATCAGAAATAATGTCTCAGGTGAAAGAAGAAATCACAAACATAATGAAAGAATTTCTGAGTATATCTAAAGAAGACATAGATGAGAAAGAGGAGCACAGGAAAATGATAAGAATGTTGAATGAACAATATAGGAAGGAATTACAATGCATGGAACAGATTCAAAGACATATCCAGAAAATTAAAGAGTCAATTGAAAGCTGGCAAAGCTGCTTGAAAGAGACTGAAGATAGACTCTGAGACCTTGAAGCAGGATCACAGCTACTGATCACAAAAGCAGATATCTCTTAAAAATAATAAGGAACCAGAGAACAATAATTTAATAGCTACAAGATGACATGAAGAAAAATAATTGAAGAGTATTAGTATCAGCACAAAGGCAGGGATCAACACAAATGACATAAAAAGGTTAATTACATAAGTAATAGCAGAAAACTTCCCAAACATGGGACAAGGATCTGGCATTCAGATAAGTGAGGCATACAGAACTCCATCTAGCCATAACCAAAGTAAATCTACACCAATACATATAATAATCAATATCTCAGAAATTCAGCACAAGAACAGAATATTAAAAGCTGTTAGACAAAAGAAACAGATCACCTATAAAGGAAAACCCATCAAAACCATGGCAGATTGATCAACAATAACCATCAAGTCAAAAAAAAGTTTAGAGTGAAGTGTTTGAAATCCTGAGAGAAAAAAACTTCCAGCCCAGACTGATGTACCCTGAAAAACTACCCTTCAAAACTGATGGAAAAATATGATACTCCCATGACAAAGAAAACCTAAAGGAATCCATGACCACCAAACCAACTCTAGAGAGAATGCTGAAGGATATTTTAGAGAGAGATAAAGATGACCATCATTCCAGGAACAATAGCACAGTGGCATCATAAAACAGGACAGGCAATTGAACAAAGGGGAAAAGTGGACAGGCAACAGCAGGAAGATAGCCTGCCAGAGACAAAGTAATACATGCCTGTTGTAATCAATTCACCAATAAAAAGAAATGCAAGGAGAGTGGATCAAGAAATAAGATCCATCAATATGCTGTATGAAAGAAACACATTTAACTTGAAAGGAAATTCATAGACCAAAAGTCAAAGGAGAGAAAATAATTGTTCCATGGCACAGGAAATGAGAAAGAAGCAGGGGTAGCTTGCCTATCAATTACAAAATGAGTATATGGTATTCTTATACAATGGAAAGATATTCAGCTATAAAAAAGGGTAATCTTGAGCTCTTATGGGTAAATGGATGCAACTTGAGAGCACGCTTATATGTGAAATGTTTCAGACTCATATGGGTGAACATCATATTATCTTTCTAGCATAAAAAGTTAAAAGAGCTAGTGGGATTCAAAATGTATAATACATATTGTGAAAGTGATAGGGGAGGAAATGCCTATAAAGGGAAAGTGGTAATCAGTGTTAATTTCCTATTATCTTGTTTTGAATTCTGAATCACTTTCACAATTTTGCTAGATTTGGTTTTATTCTGTCTTGTTTTGTTTGATTTTACCATGTCTGACACTATGGGCAACTATTTTGAAGATAAGATATATTATGGTAGCCATTGTTGATTTCCTATTATCCAGTTTTCAAGTCAATTGTGCTCTGAGGCTCAGGGCAATACAGTTTAAGCAATATGCACCAAAGCAGTTGTCCTCAAAATGTGGTTCCCATAATAGGATCATCAGCATGACCTAATGTCTTAGTCTGTTCAGATTACTGTAATCTAGATAGCCCATTAAAAAAGTTTATTTCTTAAAGTCTTTTTTTTTTTAATCGGTACCGGGGATCCAACTCACGACCATGCACTTGCAAGGCAGGCACTTATGACACTGAGCTAAATCCCCAGCCCCTATTTCTTATAGTCTTAAAAGTTGGGAGCAGCCCCAGATCTTGGACCATGGAGAGACTCAAGGTGCAGTACAAAAAGTCAATTTGCCCACCCTCTCGGTAAGCAGCCCTGGCATGAGGCAGGAGAAGAATCACTCAGTGGCTCCCATGAGCCTACTGGCAAGTGGGCTAAGAATCAACCCACCACCACCACCACCCTGTTAGCAAGTGAGTCAGAGATGTAGACATCTCTTGAGAGGTTGACCATATGCAATGTAGTAAATAGGGGGGATTTCCCTCTATCATCTCTTTGAAGGCAAATACTGTTATCACTGTTTTGCTTTGTTCTGATTAATGATATTGCTCTATTCAATGTTCTGTTTTGATAAGTTCTAGAATGTCCTGTATTTCCTTTGATTTGGCTATACCTTATTGAAAGAACAACTGTTGTGAAGATAATGGGATATAACTGTGGTACCTATTACTGTTATGCCAGTAACCTGTTGAGGGTTTCTGTACCAATTTCACTGCACTCTCTCAGTTGGCTTTGTTCCATCTTGTTCTGTTGTATTTTGCTATCTTAAAATAATAAAAAATTAAATTAAAAATAAAAAGTAAATAACAACAAAACAGATCAGTAAGGTACTGAGAAAGCTGAAACACAATATAACTAAACAGATAATGGACTTGAAAAGCAAAAGGAGGAAAAGAAAGTGTTCTAAAGGATATAACTGCATGTATGTTTAAGTGTGTAGGATTGATAACCATGTTGCTGGGTTTTTGTTGGATCGATGAATGGAGCTGTTCCTAGACTCACTGTTTAAAAGTCCACTTTGTATGCTTTAATTTTGTAACTTGAACAATTATATCTAGAAGACAATATGTAATTTATCAACTAGTGATTTCTTACTGCTTATTTTTTTTCTTTTTCTTTGAAATTCTGTATTGTTTCTTCCCTTTTTTTCTGTTTTGCTTTTTTTTCCTGTTTAAATAAAATTTTTTAAAAACTTGGGAAGTTCAAGATCTATACAACAGCATATTTAGTCTCTGGTGAGAAACTATTTTCTGACACAGAGATTACCATGTTACTGTGTCCCCATATGATAGGAAGAACAAAAAAGATCCTTCAGGTCTCTTTTACAAGGTGCTAATGACATTCAGGAGGTTTCTGCCCTTGCAATTTGATCACCCTATTTTTTTTGTCTTTTTTGAGAATGAATCTCACCTTATAGTTCAGGCTGGCCTTGAGCTCACTTTGTAGCCCAGGCTGGTCTCAAACTTGCAACAATCCTCTTGCCTCAGCTTCCTGAGTGCTGGGATTACAGGTGTGCATCACTATACCCAGATTTGACCATCTTCTAATTAGGCTTTACTTCTCAAGCCTATGGCTTGGGGAATTAGAGTTCATCATAGGGATTTTGAGGGACACCAACACTCAGACAATAGCCCCTTGGGGACTTGTCTAAAATACTAATTCTTGGACCTTTCCCCATGCTTACTGGATCAGGAACTTGAAGGCAGGGTAGGGAGTCCAGGATCCTGCATTACAATCCAAGTCTCCTGAAATTCTGATGTACTTACATTTGAGAATCTGTGAATTAAAAACTGTGGAGCCATATATATGTGTGCCTGTGTGTGTGTGTGTGTGTGTGTGTGTGGTGTGTGAAGTGGCTGGGAAAGAAGGAAAGATGATACATAATGTATCTCCCTGAGTTCCTAATTAAGCTGCAATAGTTTTATGATTTGCTTTTCTTGGCATGAGGCCAAGAAATCTATGTGAATTGCAAAGCAAGAAAAATATTACCCTTTTAGTTTGCCTTTTTCTGACTTTTTTCCTTCTACTGGCCATCTTGCCTTCTTAATGCACCTCAAGATTGATTACTGCTTAACAAATGTGAGAAAATAGTGACTAAAATATAAATTCTTGGTAACATAAACTCTTAGCAAAACCCTAGGCATGTTTTTCACTTTCTTATTGTTTCAAAATGCAGAACTGGCACATCATAATTTGTCTCTTCAATGTGCTTTACACAGATGGGGGGAAAAATATCTGATAGTCTTAAGATATAGGTTAACCTTAGACAGCCTCAAAGGTCTTTATCTCTTCTTGTTTACAAAAAATTACATCCTTAGCAAAAAATGAAGATGGCTAATTAAGTGCCACCACAAAGTACCTGTGAAATTTGATATTCTCAGTTATTTCTGATTTTGGACTTTCCTTCTTTAGGAAGGGATGCACGAGATTTGGGAAGGGCATAAACCTTATAGTAATGTAGACACAATTTCATGACCATGCAAGTGTGACCTGTGGCTCTGGGAACATGGTCCAGATATGTCATATTTCTGAATTTTAATTTCCTTCAAGGGTAAACTAGGGATAATATGACCTTCTTTAATAAGATGCTGTTAGCAAGTGTGTCACAGTGGAAAGGCTCAGTTATGTTATTCTTTTCCCCTTACCAGACACTCTTTAACTGAAATGCTTCCAGAATAGTTCTCTAGATTTGTTCTTGAGAATTTTTAAACTTTTTCTTCTCATGCCCATGTAACCCTGGCATAAAGGAAGAGGATTTCAGTAGGCATTTTATCTCCTTAGGATGTGGCAAACTTTACTTACAATAACAAAAAGTATAAGCAAATTTATGGGGTAATGAGAGTGCATTGTAAGTAGTAATTCAGTTAATTAAGTCCAGGGGACAGTGAACTTTGGTCATTGTTTTTCCAGTACTGAGATTTGAACCCAGAATGTTCACACTGAATTCCATTCTTTTTTATTTTTTATTTTGAGGCAGGGCCTTGTAAGTTGCTAAGTGGCTCAGGCTGGTATTGATCTTGCAATCCTCTTGCCTCAGCCTCCCAGAGTCCTGGGGTTACAGGTGTGTGCCCAGACTAACTTGGCTATTTCTTAGAATCTAGCCTTTTTTTGTTGTTAGCATCATCAGAAACATTTACAGACTGGATTTCCAGGCATGGTACAGATATACCATCCCCTCAGGAAAAAAGCAGTATGAAAATAATCCTGAATGATACACCTGGATCCAACCTGTATCATATTGTGTCCTTGATAGTGTCATGGATTTGTAGTTGTTGCACATAATTCTCTCATTGGTCAGGCTCCTCACAATAAACCTCATGTTATTGCTGATGACAACATGACACCTATGAGGCAAATTATTTGCACATTGATTTTTTTAATAGAAATCAACTGCTCACTTACCTAGTACTAGGTAACACCCCATAGATCTGGGCAGCACTCAAAATCAAATGCACTGATATTTCTTGCCTTAGTTATTTTTTTGTCCTTGTTCAGTCAAAACACCTGACTCTCAAAGTGAAGCAAGGGAAGATTTATTTCTTACAATTTTGAGGGTTTAAATCCATACTCAGTTGGCTCCAAGGCAGGATGGCATGGTAAGGCAGAGCAGCCATTCATGGCCACTTCAAACAACATGAGCTAACAGAGCAAAAGAGCAAAGATATGCCTTCTGCCTCACCCTTACACTGTATGTGGGCTCTGCCTCTGGGTGGGTACAGCACTCACACCAGTAATCCTAGCACCAGGCAGCAAACCAATCATTAACACCAGACTCAGCCATATCCATGATTGCATGCACCTGTAGGGGGGCATCTGAACACAAACCATAACATTTCTGTAACATAATATGTAAACTGTTACTGTTATAGTATGGATCTAAATGTTCCCCATAGGGCCAAGTGTTGAAGACTTAACTCTTACACATGACACCATTAAGAAGTGATGAGGCTGTTAAATGAGGGGAGATTTTAAGTAAGTAGAGGCCTATACCTCAACCAGGATTGAGGATCCCTGCTGTCACTTGCTGTCTCTCTTTTTACTTTCTGTTCACCATGAGGTAAGTAGATTGTTCTATCACAAACACCGCACTATTATGATATATACTGCCCCTTATCACAGGACTAAAAGCAGTTGGAGCAACTGATCTTCCATTAAAACCTCCAAGACTATGAGAAAAAGTAAACATTTCCTCTTTTCAAGCTGATAATCTGTTATGTTGTTTCAGTAACAAAGTTGATGAACATTCACATTAGTAGGATAAATGAACACCAAATGATCCTCTTATGCAATTCATGTTTTGTGACAAAATAAATACAGTTCCACAACAAAATGAGAACCCAAAAAATAGTTTTCAGATTTTTGGACTTCATGATTACAGATGAACTATTGAAGACCTGCATTATATCTTCCTGTGTGATATTTTGAATTCTCATCTCTTGGGCAAAATTTATAAAAGCATTTAAGATCACTTGCTCAATTATGAAAGGGCATGAACTATTTTAAATTATGTATTATACTTTAGCCTTGTGAAATACACACTTCTTTATTGTGAGATTTTAACTTTTTGCTGAAAAAAAATTGCCAAGAAAGAACAGAATTTATTTGTCAATTTACTTGAAAGTTCTCAAGTTTTGATAAGGAAGTTGAGTGAAACTATTCATTGTTTATAAGTTATAGAACATTACACTTTTTCAGTCAATGAAATTTTAGCTCCTAAAACATGTGGCAAGTAATCATTGAATTCAACACTTCTGCTGCATTTGGTCCTCTCTTTTGATGTCATTAGAAGCAATGACAGATCTTTAGAACCTGCCAGGGTTCTGTGATACTGACAACTTACCAAGCCACACATAAGACAGATGGGCAGATACAAAGCTTTTACATGAATAAAATAAAGAGGTTGTGTTCAGATTCCTTGAGTATTATTTTGAAAACACTTTTGGCTGATTTTACTTCAGATTTTCCCAAATATAGCTATACTTAGAATACCCCTGAATTTGATACTGAGATGCCTACATTATTCACTTGATCAATTACTAGGTGCAGATTGTGTGCCAGAAAGACTACTGTCCCCTTGAGATACAGTGATAAATAAGAAGTCTTTTTGTTCTGTTTATAATATAGTGCAGAGGCATAAATGATCTCCAAGGAAATGAAAGAAATAAAAAATAAATTAAATGAAAGAAATAGAGGTTTATGATTCCATGATCACATCTTCCAAATACATTCTGTATACTTTAAAATAATTTGGGATTTCTATCTTTGAATAAAGTGAAGGCAGAAAGCAGCTCATAAAAATAACTACCATTTATTGAACAATTGTATCCGGCCTTTCAGTTAGTCCAGCTGCGTAACTATTTTAGCCTTACAACACTTCAACTAGGAGATACGACTATTGTTCCAATATTATGAATAAGAAAACCTAATATTGGAGAAAATAAAGAGTCTTTTAGGGTCACACAATTAAGTACAGGTCCAAAATAACTCAATTATTCTTCCTAAATCTAAAATGATCTGAAAAATAAAATATTTTTCATAATCATTTAACATCAAATACTGCCCTGAACTATAATCTTTATATTTATCACTTTTCCCTAAGAATATCAAGAAAAAATTGCTATATTCACAAGGATATTGCATAATAATAATGTATTACCCTTTTCAAATAAGAATAATTCTAATTGATGTTCAACTCTGATTTATTTATCTCCAGGCTATTTTTACTAAATAGTCCTTACAAGAGTTCTAACAAGTTTATGATACATAGGTAGTCATATAATTTATCATCTAAACATTTCAGAGGAAAAGAAAGCATTATAATTATTTACTCGGGGCCACGGATTTAGGTCAGCAGCATAAGCACCTGCCTGGCAAGTGCGAGGTCGTGAGTTCGATCCCCAGTACAAAAAACAAAATTTTTTTTAAAAAATCATTACAGTATGATTAATTACTTAGTGACACTGGGTGTAAATTAGCATTCCAGGCAAGCCACCTTGCAGGGCTTGCCCCCACAATGGTGGCCAAGGACAATGAATGGTCAGTAATTGTGAGGCTATACATCTCATCTAGACAGCATTTCCTCTCTCAAGGAATGTAAGGATCTCCATGTGAAGGTTTCGTAAAGATACTGAGTACTGGCATGGTTCTTGGTTTAGATAAAGCTTCTCTGGACTGGAAAGGAGACACCAGGCCAGAGTGGATGAGCCATGAGTACAAAATATGTACAAGTATGAGAAAAGAGGTTTTTACATAAGCAAAAGTAATACTGTGGACAGATCTACCCCAAACTCAAGGAAAGAAATGAAATTCAGATAATAACCAATTGAATATGAAAGAAAAAGGAAAGGGCGGAGTCCAGGACAATTCCCAGTTTTGTAACTTGCAGAAAAAAAATTGTTTAAATAAGGAAGACCAGAAACAGTAGCTACTTTGGGGAAAATAGTCTGAGGACTTTAATTTTTGGGATGTCTTTGGGATACTTCAAACTTTACTATCACAAAATATTTACATGTAATTAGGTAATAAACTTATTAAATGGAAAATTATTTCTTTCTACCACTCCATGTTATAACCCAAGTGGCCTAGAACAATGCTTTAAACATAGTAGATGCTGGCTGGCCATAGTGACACACATCTTACTCTCAGCACTCAAAAGGCTGGGACAAGAGCACTGTTGTTAGTTTGAGGCCAGCTTGGCATACACAGTGAGTTCAGGATTGTCCTGAGATATGTACAGGGAGACTCTATCTCAAACAACAGCAACAACAACAGCAACAGCAAAATGGTATATGTTAAACTGAAGTATTTTTCTGTTACCCATAAGCATTCCTAATATCTTGACCTCTGATATTCAATATGGTAAGGCCTACACCAGGATTACTTACTTATGAACATATGAATGAAATACCCACAGTGATCTCTCCATTCAAAAATGCCACAGGCCATATTGGACCTTGGGGTACTGGGAAAACAAGCAGCCAGCTCACTGCTCTGGTAAGTAGCTGTGGGCCTGCCAGTACACGAGCTAAGAATCAAACATCCACATCCACATCCACACACACACACACACACACACACACACACCCGTTAGCAAGTGGGAGCGGGAGGACTGAGTATCTTTTAGGAGGATGAACATACACAGTGTGTCAAGTAAGGGGGATTTCCTTCTACCATCTCTTTGAAGGCAAATATTTTTATCACCGTTTTGCTCAGTTCTGATTAATGGTACTGCTCTATTTAATATTCTGTTTTTATAAGTTTGTTATTTCCTTCAATTTTCCTCTACCTGATTGAAAGAACAGCTATTGTGAGGAGAACGGGATGTACTATTGTGCCTATTGCTGTTGTCCTGGTGACCTGCTGTGAGGTTCTGCACCAATTTCACTGCACTGCCTCAGTTGGCTTTGTTCTGTCTTGTTCTGCTGTATTTTGCTACCTTCAAAAAAAAAAGGGTAGCAAAGTAACAAAATACCTCCAAAAAACTCCCAACTCCACCAAAACTGATTCATGGGTCATGAATGAGGAGAAACTCAATTCTATAGAATTATAGAAGGTGATTAAAAAGTAAATAAGAACAACAAACAGATAAAAAAGGTACTGAGCAACCTGAAACATGATATAACTAAACAGATAATGGACTTACAAAACAAAAGGAGGAAAAGAAAGTGCTCTAAAGGATATAACTGCATGTATATTTAAGTGTGTAGAATTGACAACCATGTTGTTAAGTATTGATTTGATCATTGAATAGAACTGTTTGTAGCCTCGCTGTTTGAATGACAACTTTGTATGCTTTATGTAACTTGAACAACTATGTCTAAGAAGACAATATGTAAGTTATCAACTAGTGATTTCTTACTGTTTATTTTTTTCTGGAATACTGTATTGTTTCTACCCTTTTTTCTGTTATGCATTTTTTTCTCTTTAAATAAAAGTTTTTAAAAATGCCACAGGCTTCTGAAAGTAAGTGAAGAATGATTTCAAGGGTGTTGTCCTAAGCTCCAACTCTTTGAAGTTATTAACATATGTTTATATTTTCACATTTTTCTTATAAACTCATCTTGGTTCCAACTGTTGCAATTTCCATAAGAACATGTTGACTCTGGGACACATGGGTTTTAAATCATTACTGTACTACAGGATTTGCATGGTCCCAGAAAAGCAGTATAGTTCCTGTAGATTCCTAATTTATAAACACTTCTTCATGAGGTGGAGGAGGAGGGCCAATTCTTTGATGGACTCTATCCCTTCAAACAAACCCAGGTTGCATGGTTATATGGAGAACATAATATTGCTCTACCAGCACCAAAAAATAAAACTTCCCAGTTCTTAAATTCTTGCCTCTGAATAATATCAAAACAAATCCAAGAGATTAAAACATTAGGTTGATTGATCTAGGAGGCAAATACTGTTCAAAGAACTGATCATAGTTGACTAGTCAAACACTTTGGACACAATAACTTTAGCTATCTTGACAGCACAGCTCATACTGTTCATATTTAGTTTTTAAAAGCTGCAGGTCAGAGACTTTAAGGTCCTTGAGTTACAGTAATACCTTGGTTCTTGAATTCAATTTGTTCTATGATTTTGGAAAGATGACCATGTTTGTGTTTGTGTGAGAAAAATGGCCATGGCCATGTTTGTCACCCAAGGCAGAGTTTGCAAACAAAAACAAAATTTTACTAATCATTTCTGCTTGCAAACCAAAGTTTTGGCAAACAAAAAACGTGCATTAATTGAGGTATCAGTGTAAATGTCTCCTTGGAACTTGCTTATAATGATTAATGTTCAATGTTAACTTTTGACCTATATATGGGAAAGATTGCACTGAATTTTTTTTTGTTTTTTTTTTTTTTTTTTGCCAAAGGGGCTTTAAGAAAGCTGCTAAGCTTGGAGTAAATTTAAAAAAACTTTTAAAAGCCTTGGTTTCTTTCACCTGTATGCTGAGTAGAATACTCCCATATAAGACAAAGCTTGGTCTATATACATGGTTCAGCCACCAGGCCAGGCAGATTACTCACAAGAAAGCATATGCCACAAATGGAATGAAAAGCAATTGAGATCCAGGAGTGGTGGTGCACGCTAAAAATCCTAGCACTCAGGAAGCTGAAGCAAGCAGATCACAATGAGAACAAGGAGAGTCCGGGCTACACAGTGAATTCAGGACCATTCTAAGCTACATAGCAAGACCCTGTATCAAAAAAAAAAAAAAAAAAAGCAGTGAAGCAAGCATCAATCTTATCCTTGCTACTAGCCATATGGTAATTGGCTAGATAGAGAAATTGGAGCCTGCACTAAAATGAAATTTTGAAGACCTTAGGTTTAGGAGCCACATTAAGGAACTGTTAGTTGAGCTCCACTAGGAAAAGAGTTGTGATGTATAGAATAAATGTGACCATATTTTAACACTAAACCTTTACTTTCCAGTCAAATAAATTGGGAGATGAAGCTGAACAAAACATATCCAAGTTACCTTGAACCAGTCACTTAACTCTTAGTGGTACTGCATCATCCATAAAATGGAGACATCAATGACACAATCTCAAACTGATGATGGAGAGAAACATTATTATCTAGTTTATTATTCAGAAGTCACACTGTAAAAGTACAGTCAAGTATCTAGCATTTGATACTTTATAATTACTCTTTTAGCTTAGGACATTATTCCCTTAGAAAAACAATATAGACCTGAAACTTTGAAAAAGAAAGTTATTTCAGCTGCTGATAGCTATCTTTAGGTTGAGGGAATCTGAGCTCTGATAAAACAAAGGCTAAATAGTTTAAGAAACAGTATTTGAGTGGAGAGAAATCAGAAATTTAGACTTAAGATGACCCAAAGGAAAGCTAGCCTGATAGCAAATTCTTCCTAAATCTAGGAAAGAGAAAAGCTCTCACAGGACAGAAGAGCACCCATCTGGAGAGGGAAGACATGCCACACCAGCCTCACCCAGTGTACAAGCTTGCACAGTGCTGGTCTTGAGCCCAGAATCTATGATGCATGCAGATGGACTTAATAAAAACATTCAATGAGTCTAAATACAGACATGTGTCATTTTCTTCCCTATTCCTTTCAATTTCCTTCCCTATTCAATTTCTTCTTCCCTATTCCTTCTCTCCCTCCTTCCTGCCTTCTTTCAAGGCTTTGACATTAAGACATGCCACCCCAAAATATGAGACCAGAGTATACTATATCAAATATAGCTGTTTAGTACAATTATTATGCTGTTTTTAAAAATCATTATTATTTATTTCCACAAATTTATGAACTACAACATGATAATTCAATGTATGCTTGTGGTTTATAATCATAAAATTAGGATAGTTAACATTTTTATATCTTCATTTTTATAAAACTTTTAATTAACATAATAATTGTACATATTTATGATGCAAAGTGATATTTCAATACATGGGTACAATAACAACTGTACTTTTTTGATGAACTTTTTTGTTTGTTTGTTTGTTTGTTTGTTTTTAGAGCAGAATACATTTATTGAGAGAAAGAAAGCTTCCATCTGAGAGAGACGGAAAGGGGTCCCAAGTGGGTTGCCCCAACTGATGAATTTGGAAAAATTAATGTTAGTTGGTTATTTGAAATTATACATACTCAGTGGCCTGATAATAGGTTCAGAGGATAGTAGTACGTAGTGTGGCATCTAGGGGGGAATCTCCTGAGGGTTGTGGCCATTGATTTCCTATGGTCTTGTTTTGAGGTCCTATATCATTTTCCATTGTTTTGTTGGATTGGGTTTTATTCTTCTTTGTTTTGTTTGATTATGTTAAATCTGATGGCAGGAGCAGCTATTTCAAAGATAGCAAGATATATTATGGTAGCAATTTTGGATTTACTATTGGTTTGCTTTGAAATCCTTTATTGTATCCATTGTTTTGTTTTTATTGTTTCTATTCTATTGTTTTCTGTTTGACTTTTACTATGTCTGAAGTTATCTGCAGCTATTTTGCAGACATCAAAAGGCATTATGGTAACTATTGCTGATTTTGTAATGTTTTGAAGTCCTGTATCTCTACACTGGTTTGTTTTGATTAATTTTATTCTGTTTTATCCTCTTTCAGATAAAAAAAATTTATAGATATAGAAGTTCCAAAAAGTTATTCTTTTGTTAAAAAGTTTGTATCAATTGTCAACTTTCCATCATTGTAAAAAAAATAACTAAAATAAACAAGTTAAAAAGAGGAAATGTTTATTTTGGATCATGATTTCCGAAGGTAGTGCCTTGGCCACATTAACTTTTGAGCCTATTTATCATGGTAGAAGCATGTGGCTGAGGAGGCTGCTCACCACATGGAGACCAGGAAGCAAGGAGAGCACAAGGAGGGGGCCAGCATCCCTGTGACCGAACTTTCTTCCACTAAGCTCCATGACCTTTAAGATTCCATCACTTCCCAGTAGTGCCATTGGCTGATAATCATGCCTTCAATTTATTCATTTGGGGAACATTTAAGATCCAAATCATAACATCTACAGAGGAAATCTGCATTTTTCAGCACTAAACCATTAGAGTTTCAAACAAGGGAGAAACCAACCACTGAAATACGCATGACAGAAGTGTTTTTTATTTTATGGTGTGATTCCTGGCCATGCCATCTTATTTGGATCTTCTCCTTCACCTCTCTCTCTCTGTCTCTCTCTGTCTCTTTCTCTCTCTCTCTCTCTCTCTCTCTCTCTCTCTCTCTCTCTCTGGCTTCAGTAAACCATAATACTTAAGTCTAAACTTTTCAAGAAACCTATTCTAGAAGTGTACTCACTTCTCTGAGTTAGCATCATGTGCAGGAAGGACATGTGTTAACAAGCTTCTGTTTGTTTTTCTCTTGCTAATCTGTCCTTTGTTACAGGGACTCTCAGCTAAGAACTCATGATGGGTTAGGGAGAAAATTATTTTTCCTTTCCTCCACCTTTTCTCCTTCCTTTTTTCCTATCATTTCTTCCCTGCACATTCACTGGGGTTCAGAAGAATCATATAGTTGCTTCAGATACCTGACAGAATCCCATCTGTTTATCAAAAAGAAATGTTTTTTAGGCTGGTTTAGAAATGTGTCCATGGCATGTCAGTGAATATCTAAAATGGTAGAAACCAAAATGAAATGAAAGGATCTCTGAAGCCTAAATACTAAACATAAGTATTAAACTATCCCCATGTAGATAAAGAGAATTTATATGTATTTATATGGTAGAAGTTGAGCTAATGCTATGAGCAGAAACAGAGCACAGTAAATTTAGAGTACACTTTAAAAACTATGTGTACTTCACTATATCAATGTGTACAGTGGGCTTATCTCCTTTTTACAGATGTGGAACCTAGAGGAAATTGATAAGCTTCCTTTCTAGGTATTATATTAAGAAAGGAATATTTCTTTTACTCTAGGCAAAACATGAAAATGAGTATTTAAATGTTTTACTCATATGCGTATATGTGTGTGTGTGTGTGTGTGTGTGTGTGCGTGCGTGTTCTGAATATATCCCCTTCCTTATTAGGTGTTTGTCGTAAGAAAGAGCTAGCTGCACCACAGGCTTAGTCATGCCCCCCAAACTTGGTTGCATTGCAATTTTCTTAATGAATATTTATTCCCTTAAGTGGAAGGTAAGCTGCATATATTGCTGACAAGAGGGAGCCAGCTGGTGAGTGATACAGTCCAGAGAAACAAATGAGTCACACTAGCAGGTTGTGGAGGATTTTTCAACCCATAACTGTAACTACCTTTCTGGCAGCTGGAACTGAAGATGAGTTTTCACATATTTGTTAACAATCCAGGAGCTTACAAAACGAATCCTTGAGCATGTAGTGTGGATCAGATGAAACCAGGACCATGTTAACTGCTGTCTTATCTGAGACACCTTCAAAGTTACCAAGGATTCTTAGTTATCTTCATAATTGTCAGTCTAGGGTGCCCTCATAGGTAGAGAGAGAGAGACAGCAGGAACAGGGGTAAAATGAATGTCACTAGTTCCTGGCTCCCCTGTCTATTCAAATCTTGATATTACACAAGATGAGATGCACATTAGAGCTCTCATTGGTGAGAAAAGGTAAAGGTCACGGGAAAGAAAAGGACCAAGAATTTCAGTTTCTCTGAAATTCTCATACTGTCATGTTGCATGTCTAACTTCATCCAGAGCATAACTAATCTCTCCAGTAGCCAAAAGCAATTCCCGGGGCACCACCCTACACAGACATACATCATGTGTAAATATACACATGCACACACACACATGCACACACACACACACGCTTCTCCAGACATTTGATGACTACTTCATAAGACAGTTAACAGTGGCCCTTACTCACCTCAAATGTATCCAGAGCTGAACATGGATTACCTCTTATACTCTCATGACAACAGTAGAAAGCTGTATTATCACACCTGTTTCACAGATAGGAAACCTGAAGCCCAAGACCAAAATTACACATCTAGAAAACTGTGGAGCCAGTAGTAGAAATTGCTTTGTATGACTTCCAACCACTCCTCTGTCATGTTGTCTACCATACATGCACAATCTCATTAATTGTGCCAAAAAAGAAGTGAACAAAAGTATGAAGCAATATTATTGTCACCTATATCTTGTTTCATAAATTAATCAGACTGGAAGAAAAAGATCATTAAGAAAAAATTTTACAGAAATTGTAAGAATTGAGAGTCTATTGAACCATGTCATAAAAATGATTCAACCCACAGGATTCCTCTAACAATTTCGCTGGCTCTTTATTGCCTCTAGTTTCTATTTGTTCAGGTTACACTTCATTACACAGAATTCCTTGAAAATAAAAACATCAAACATCAAAGCAGAGTTTGTTTTCTGACCCATTTTTTATGGTCATTGGAAACAATGAGGTTTTTGCACATCTCCTTCTTTTCTGTTCTTCTTTTGTTATTACCCCATCTTCTATAATTCATTATACCCCAAGGCAATTACTACGTCTTGTGAAATGCACAACTTTCAAAGAAATTTCCATGCAGTTGCAGAAACTGAATGCCACATTTCTGAACAAGTGCCCTTCCTTTGGGCATTGGGTTAGTCTTTCCATGCTAACTATTATGGATGGAGACAATTTCTTTAGCAGTCCCACAGTGTATTGAAAACTCTCTCAATGTAATTGCTCTTTTAAAACCAGTCCCTTGGTTCCTGCCTTAAGCAAGTTATATGTATGTATCTTGCCTCCTAAACACAGTTGTTCATTTAGCCACTTGGCTGAGGATGCCTGCCTCTTTGTAAAGACAGAAATTCCATATAGTCCAATCTCAACTCTTTTGATGACTGTGAAGTGTTACTCCTCCTCTGGCCAAGGCATACCTATGCTCTGTTTTAAAGCCAAGGTCTTCCTGGCCATTGGGCCAGCTGCCACTTACCAAAAACCTATGCTAACCATGAGCGAGGCATCCCAGATGCTTCTCAGCCAACATTATATGGGGCCTAAACTTCATGAGCTTGTTGAAAGGGTGAAAATCGAGAGCTTTTGCTATTTTTACTTCACTTAATTAATATTTCCAAGAATTATATCAAAATGTAATTTCTATGACTTTCTTTTTTCAGAATTCTTGATGAGCTGAAGAACCAAAGAAAGACACATGGCATTCATTATAACATCATGTTATAGCAGCAATAAACCCCTTAAGAGAAGATAAAAAAATATTTGTCTCAACATATCAATATTTTTCTCAAGAGAAACAGTGAAAAGCAAGGAAGAGAAGTACTGAGCAATAATCACTCCAGAGGATGTGATTGTTGTAGCTTGGCATAACTGATGCCCTCTTGATCCCTGCATTTGACTAGTGCCCTGTATTGGACACAGAAAAGTGAAAAATTACTCAAGGTACAAGTCCCATGAGAAAATCAGAATGAGCTGCATCCCAAGAGAAAAATTAACCTGCTCAACAAAGAAGCAGGATACAGGTGTCAACTAAAAATTAATGTAAGATTCTAGCTAAATTGTTTCCAACAGAGGGGAGAAGACAAGATGGCCAATCAGTGAGCCACAAAAAACAGAGCCTCCTGGGAGAAACAACTCATACACCAGAACAAAACACCCTGGAGAGACCCAGATGGAGGGAGATGGATCCTCTTGACACAGGAAGAAATTAAAACATAAAAAAGCTCGTCAAATACATTGGGACTACAACTGGAACAGCTGGACACAGTGTTTTCACAGCAACCTGCCAATTTTGCAGCAGACTGAATTTGCACCAGCCTGAATCCACCACGGCCGGCAGAGCCGCCCAAATTCATTCCCACCACGACTCATGGGAAGCAGAGTAGCGCTGAAGTTGGGGGTTGGTGAGCCTGATGGAGAGTGGAGCTGGCAAAGGGACTTTCATTAATCCATGGTCAGTGCTGGGATTGGGACACTCCTCCCCACGGGAAAAGTGTGATCAAATGGGTGACATGTTGGAATCTGGCAAGAGGAGACTGAACTGGGAACAACAGTGACTCAGTTGGATCCTCCCTCTCCAAAGCAGATTTGTGGGATTTGCTTGGACTGGGCCATGCCCTTGGCTGGGACCCAATGAGCCATCCCAAATTGATTCCCTGTGCCTAGCAAGCACTCACCGGGGGAAGGCCTCTGCAGTTTGGTTGGCCCAGTGGGGAGGGGCAGGCTTAGGCAGCTGCTGCTTGCACCTCAGTAAGCAGTTAAGAGCAGTTAGGACAGTGGGGAGGACCCTCACAAGCCTGCTTCAGAGGAGGCATGGCCATCAGGAAAGGGGGCTGGGACCTGCAATGTGACTTGTGTGGAGGAAGCTGGAACCATGACAGGAGAGAGAGGCAGGAAGAGGCCCCCAGCCCAGAACCTGGACAGCCCTGATTGAGGAGAGGGAAAAGCAGGGGAATCTGATGGCAGCAAACACACAACAGCAGGCATGGCTTCAATGGACATTAAAAGATGTCTTTGGGACCTTGTAGACGAGCTCAAAACTGAAATATTAAATCAGGTAAAGCAAAATATGAGTAGAGTAATAAAAGCAATGCTCTCAGGGAGCATCTCTCAGGAAGATACAGATGGTAGAAGGGAGGAACACAAAAAAGGAGAGAAACATTCAATAAAGAATATAAAGAAAATATAGAATACATGAAGCAGATTCAAAGAGACTACCAGGAAATTAAAAACTCCATTGAAAGCTGGCAAAATGCCTTAAAAGAAACTAAGGATAGACTATCAAACCTTGAAGACAAGTTTGCAATGTGTGATCGTGAAAGGAAAGATCTCCTAAAAATAACAAGGAAACAGGCAGTAACAATACAAAGGCTAGAAGATGATAAGAAAATCTACAATTTAAGAATAAGGAATGTGAATGAAGAAGCAGGAATACATACAGGTGAATTACAAAGGCTACTCACGGAAATAATTAAGGAAAACTTCCCAAGCATGGGAAAAGAAAATGACATTCAGTTATGTGAGGCATACAGAACCCCAGCCACCTACAACCAAAACAGATCTACACCCAGACATATAATAATCAAGATATCAGAAATTCAATATAAAGACAGAATATTAAAAGCTGTCAGAGAAAAGAAACAGATTACCTATAAAGGTAAGCCCATCAAGATCATGGCTGACTTCTCCACACAGACCATCAGATCAAGAAGAGCTTGGAGCAAAATATTCCAAGCCCTGAAAGAAAATAACCTCCAGCCCAGATTGATGTACCCTGCAAAAATGTCACTAGAAATTAATGGAGAAACAAGATGCTTCCATGACAAAGAGGAACTGGGCAAGTTTGTGACCACCAATGCAACCCTACTGAGAATACTGAAGGACATTCTAGAGAGAGAGAAAAAAAATACCAGGATTTTAGAAACAGTGGCAGAAAGGTCTCAATGAGTGGGGCAGGCAGTAAAATGGAGGAGAAAAGTAGACAAACAGGCAGAAAAATAGCATAGCAGAAATGAGGCAGAGAAGGTTGGCTATAATCTCTAACATAGATGGCCTTGATACACTATATTGTTAATAGTGCACCAGGATTTAAAACCCACATTACTCACACTACTCTGCTTAGATGTATTATATTCTGTTCCAGTCATTCTACCTATACTAGATTTGAGGATACAGACAGTTATCCCGAAAATAACAGGATATAGTATGGTAATCATCCTTAATTTCCTATTAAGTCAATCTAAAGCTCTGTAAAACCTACACTGTTTTACCATAACTGATTGTAATCAAATCTGGTTTGTTAGATCACTGTTTTGTATTGATACATTTTATTCAAAGCTGTTATAATTGATAGTATCAAGTCTGAGAGTATAGGCAACTGCACTTAAGATGACTAGAATATCCACTCTGGTTTGATTATTACCTGCCTTTGAAGTTTTATGCTGTCTACAATGTTTTATTTTTACTAATATTGTTATGTACTGCTATATTCAATTATACTGCAAATTCATTTATGCCTGATGGTATAGGTAATTCTATTGAAGATAATAAGAAATAATACAGCAATCATTGTAGATCACCTTGTACTGTGGTTTTATATGACTCTTCAGTTTCATGTTTTTATAGGAATTTGTTTTGTTTTGTCTTGCTATGTTTTGTTTTTCCCTCTAATACAGAAAGGATAGAAATACATGTAGAGACTCGTGTATGCATAGCCGTTTACACTTTCACTGTTTGACGATCTACTTTGTATGCTTTAATTTTGTAACTTGAACAACTATTTCTAAGAGGACAATATGTAATTTATCAACTAGTGATTTCTTATTGTTTATCTTTTCTCTGAAATTCTGTATTATCTCTACCCTTTACATGCTTTTTTTTCCTCTTTAAATAAAAATTAAAAAATAAATAAATAAATAGTTTCCAACAGGATGTCTTTTTGTGGTTTTATGTTTTAAAAACTCTGTAACTTTCCAGTTCAGCTCCACTTGTTTGGACTCTGAAACAGGGTTCTATGTGCAAGTGGTCGCTGAGCTCAGGTAATAAAATTCCAAATTTATCAATTTGGCTGCTTGGATTCCTGTATTGTTAATCAACACACTTCAGTGATATTCAAGTAATTTAAGGCTAGATACACTGAGGTCATATATAAGTATTAATTAAAGGAGAGGTCTAAATATTTTCCACTGTCTGACAAAAAACTAGTCACTAACTCTTCCAGAACCTAAAATTTCTCATTTGTTAAATAAGGCTTACAAATGTCCTTTTCAAAGAGCTGTTGAAAAAGTAAATCAAAGAATTCACTTTGTAAGCTCCTGGATTGTTAACAAATATATGAAAACTCATCCTCAGTTCAGCTACCACAAAGGTAGTTACAATTCTGGATTGAAAAACCCTCCACAAACTGCTAGTGTGACTCATTTGTCTCTGGACTGTATCATTCACCAGCTGGCTCCCTCTCAAATTGCCAGATCTAATTAAACCATCCTCTGTCCTCATCCTGCTCAGCTCACAGGTGAATTTGCCAAACTGATCCTTCCCTTTTGCTTGAAACAGTTCCTTTACTTGTCTTATCAGATGTCACTCTCCTTCCTCTTATCTTACAGTGGGCTCCTCTTCCACTTCCTCTGCTGGCTCCCCTGCATTGTCCTGGTTGCCCAAATCAGAGTATTCTGCTTTTAGGTTGCCCAACCTTTTCCCCTTCTCTGGGTTCACATCTTTATAGGTCATCTCACTATTTGATTTTGTCAGAAATTTTGTTTTAGCAATAGAAAATGGATTAATACAACCACTTATTCAGTTACTCAAGACATGTTAATCTGTTGGAATTGTCATAAAGATGGCTAATCAAGAGAAATGTGTCCTCTCACAGTTCTAGAGGCAACAAGTCTGAAATCAATATGCTCACAAGGTTTGCTTCTTCTGAGGTATCTGTTCTTGGTTGGTAGAGAGCTGTCTTCACCTTCTAGATCCTCCTGGTCTTATATCCACATGTTTCTAGGTCCAAACATCAATCTCTCACAAGAACACCAGTCATACTGGATTAGGACTCAGTCACATGACTTCATTTTATCTTAATTTTGTTTTTAAATGACATATCTTCAACTAAAGTCAAATTTTGAAGACTTTAGCATATGGATTTTTACATCAGGTATGATGGTGCAATTTATAATCCCAGCACTCAGGAGGTGAAAACCAGCCTGGATTCATATCAAGACCCCGTCTCAAAAGAACCATCCAAAAATATGCTTTTCAGTGGGTATGAAATTCAGTCCACAAATCACATAGACACTCAGCTTCTTCCCTTAAATAAATACTGGCAATCTAAAAATTAACATCACTAAAACTGATCTTCACATTCTATTCCACTCACATGTCCCTTTAAAGCAGGTGTTTTTTCTTAGCATTTTATCTATACACAGTCTGTATTCAATGTCTCATTCTAATATACTACTGTCAAGCCACATACTCCCACTAGCAGGGTAGGAATTTCAATCTGTTCATTGCTTTATCTCCAGCACTTGGAATAGATAAAAATTATAAAAAGTCACTCAGTAACTAGTTACTAAATATAGAAATAAAATGTTCACAACAACAAAGTTAGGTTGTTCTCTTATTGTCTCCACTTAATAAGTGAAGGAATGAAACTCAGAGAAAACAAGTGAACTTCTTAGAATATCAGCAAGTAAGGAATGGAAATATGATTTGGACCCAAGTGATAAGGATCCAGGCTGATAAGCAACAGCATTCTGTGATGGAAAGTGCTATTTCTAAGGAGGCAAAATGTATATAGGAATTTATGGAAGGGACCTCAGAGTTATAATAAGAAGCAATCAGATAAAGAAGATATAAGAAAGTCCCAGTCTGAGATAACTTCACATACTCAGATGAGGTAAGAGTCTAACCAAAATGAATGAATGAATGAAAGTACAACTACTAGATTATTTAATGCTTGAGAAATCAGAGCACATTATCATGGATAAGGACTTTAGTGCTTCATTTATTCATGACATCACTATATTTAAAGAGAAGAAGGAACAATTGAGCTCTTAAGCCTATAATGAAACTGTCAAAGTTAACCATTCCAAGCTGAATATATTACAGCACCAGTGTTGGTCGACAAAGTCACAACATAATTAAGATCTACTTCCAATTTCGTTAGTGCCTTAGGAAGTAATAAACTTAGCAGTAACTTGGAGTCCTCTAAGAATCTGTGAGAAGATTTATAACTCCCTAGTGGAGAAAATCAAAACTCATGTTCTTTACAATTCGCAACAGAAAAGCAACAGAAATAAACTGAATATGTAAAGAAATAACTGTTTTCCAAAAACCAAAATAAAACCTGGATTGTTTTTATTTGAATATGTTATTTGACCAAAGTGAGCCCATCTTAGTATCCATCATGTAAATTTGGAAATAAAATTCACTTCTGATATCAAGTGTAGTAATTAGTAAAAATTTAAAACTTAGTGGATATGAATGACTAGAAAAATTGAGAATATAACTTCTGAAGTATGCTTCTGTCTGAAATGATGATGTCTAGAGAACTTAGGTTCTTATTTAAGACCACTGATCATCCCAGGAGTTGAAGCCATCTAGCACGTGCATTCTATTGCCAGCCAATATGGAAGTTGACTTCAAACCTTATGACTGGAAAGGTCCCAAAAGCTATGTCCAAGTCCAGATATGTACTTTATCAAATGAAAGCATGCCACCAACTGGACCACATGATACTTCTCTGTCTAGGATGGAGAAAAGTCTACATGGAAAGACATCCTGTTGGAAGATGATCATTGGACTACATTTATGTAATCTATATTTATCAATCTGATCTATCTACTGTGTGCTTTATCCATTCATACAATAGGTTTCAAAATAGAGAAAAAGCAAATATCTGTCAAATTTCATGTAAAACCCTGGTATGATATTGGCAGAACTACACTGAACCTATTCTTACAGATTAATTTGGGAGGAATAGCCATTTTAGACTATGAAATCCAACACTCATGATCATGGTCTGTATCTTTCTTCAGTTCTTCTACTTACACATCCTAGAGAAGTTTCTCAACCTAGATACTATTGATATTTGGAGCCAGATAATTCTCTATTGCCCTATATATTGTAGAATGTTTAGCAGTGTCCCTGGTCTCCACCTACCAGATACTTTAGCTTATTCATCAGATGTGAAAAAGGATACTAGAAAAAGTATCCTCAAGCATTGGCAAATGTTCCTGCCTTCCATTGAGAACTACTTTCCCAAAGAAACTCTTGCACACATTATCATTATGTACAAATATATTTGTTGCAGCATTGTTTACAAGGCAAAATATTAGAAAATACTAAATAATTTATTAGTAAGAGTGGATCAATGAAACTTGACTTATTGGTATAACAAAATTTTATTCAACAGCAGAAACTGAATAATGTAATTCTATCATATGTCTATAAATGTGAATCAGTATTTTAAAAAATGTCAAATTGAAAAAGAAATTTTTGCATAAGACTAGTCCCATATAGTACCATTAACATACACACCTAATACATAAAACAATATTCTGAACACTTAATATCTTAGTCCAATTTGTGTTGTTAAATACAGAACACCAGATACTAGGTGACTTATACAAATAAATTTATATCTCATGGTTCTGAAGACTGGAAAGTCTGACATCAAAGGGCTGGCATGTGGCTAGGGTTTCCATACCGTATCATCTCACCACAGAAGGTTAACAAGACAGTGAATGAGGAAGACCCAAATAGGACAGAATCAGCTCTCACAGAAAATGCAACCTTGTAATAATGACATCAGTACAAACATGTGGGTTCCTGACCACTTCTTCAAAGTCCAACTTCTTAACACTGTTACACTGGAAGATTTAGTTTCCAGCACATGGTCTTTCAGGAGATGTATTCAAACCTTAGCTCTCAAACAATACTTTAAGTGTAAAAATTTTAACTATATGGGAATAATTCCTGAAAATTTCAGGGTGGTGGAAGAGCCAAAGAATACTGGCAGTGTGCTAAGGTTTTATCTTTAGGTTTTTTAATTTTGTTCCTTCACAAATAAGTAATCTTAAAAAGATATGTTAGAATACATTTTATGTTTATGTGATTGATTGTGTAATGCCAGCTTCCATTAGATCATGACCCAAGTGCCTCGGTGAATCCCCAATCATGTATATACATACACATTATAGAGAACTCTCATGACTACAATAACTTATACATTTGCAAGAGTGACTTGTTTTTAAATATTTCTGTAGATTTTTAAAAACATTTGTGAATTCCTCTCAACATTCACTTAAAAAATACAGTGAACCATTTGTTTCAAGTCAGTATTAGTCAATAATGAAAATATTGAAGCATTTGCTCAGAATAAACATTAGGATCTATCAAAGGAGCACTTAAGTTACCAAAATACAAATTACTCTTAGTTGACTTTCATGACATTTCAAACTTTAATAGTATGTTTAGTATTTAAATTATAACAAATTAAGTGCTGTATCTTTATATTGTTGGGGAAGAATGTCATTACTCCTGAGACTAAGAGAACTATACATACTAGTTAATTTATCAACAGCTCTACTGTAACTAATCTCAAGGGCTATAATTCTATAAATGCTATATGTCAATTTTGACAAACACAGTAACTCCGGTATTATTGAAACTTGGCCCTGCCAGTGAAAATTTATAATTTTGTGGCACTTCAGCATCCAGTTTGAGTGTGGGGTTGATGATCTCATTCTGGATTGATTCAGATTATCTGCCATATACCTAAGCCTTCCTATAAGATGGACAAACACACTGCCAGACTCACCCCACTGATCCCCACAGTCCATGGGAACTATGCAGTTGTGTCACAGTGACCACTCCTCAGTCATATCATTTATCCATCAGACCAATATCTGCTTACTCTAACTGGATTACTCAGAACTCCTTGAGCAGCATCACAGGCACCAGAAGAGGCTGCATTCACAAGTCACCTTTTTCTAGCTCCCCATCTGCTGCTGTGCATAGTGCCCTTGAAAAGCTTCCCATTAGTACATGTATGAACCCACTCTTTTCATGTATAGATAAATGATACACTAATTCTTCTACTGTGTATATTTTTGTTTTTCAGCCTCCTCTGTCTCATCTGACCAACATGCCTAGATCTAACTTTTTTTCTCATTGGGGATATCATAGAAAGAGGTTGCCTCAGCAAGAAAACTAGACACAGTTCAGACAAGAGTCACAAGAGTTTCTGTCTATCTGCCCATGTGAAGAAGGTTCCTATGAAGAGAACACATGGTCATGGATCCAAAAGGTAGAAGGATACACCGGTGGTCCCCACAGGCTTAACAGACCTCAAAGCAGCTAGCAGTTGCCTGCATTCGGCACCAGGGGCCAAAAGTGTGCAAGGTGATTCCTAGCATATGGGGAAGCTTTGGAAAATTGCTCAAAACCCAGAAATATAGGAAAATGACAAAATTAAAGAGCAAAATGCAATCTCAAACCTCCAGTCCATTCCAAGCAAGCCTAGGAGGCATGGACATAGAAGAAAATGTAAGCCATACACCTGAAATTCCTGAAATGATAACTGAAGTAAAGAAACTACTCCAGGAAGCTATAGAAGAACTTCTGATCAGAAATAATCTCCCAGGTAAAAGAAGAAATGATAAATGTAATGAAAGAACTGCTGAGCACATCAAAAGAAGACATAGTTAAAAAATTAGAGCAACAATGCAAAAAGTTGGAAACCCTGAATGAACAATACAAGAAACAAACAGAATGCATGAAGCAGATTCAGAGATATACAGGCAATCAAAAATTCCAGTGAAGAACACAGCAGAAGCCCGCCTCAAGCATAGGCTGCACGGAACCTCTACCATGGGCCAACCCTGCAACCGGGAACTCAGGGGAAACCTGCATCAGGGGTAAGCTGCCCGGAACCTCCACCATGGGCCCGCCTTGCCACTAGGAACTCAGCAGAAGCCTGCCTCAGGTGTAGGCTGCCCGGAACCTCCACCTTGGGCCCGCCCTGCAACCAGGAACTTAGTGGAAGATTGCATCAGCATAGGCTGTCCAGAACCTCCATTGTGGGCCAACCCTGCCACCAGGAACATCGAAGAGGCCCACCCAAGACAGAAAACTGCCCTGGACTGCTTCAGCTGGGCCCATCCTCCCACCTGGAACATCAGAAGATCTCAGTGGACTCCAGGTAGTGTGAGAAAATTTGGAACTTTGCTCCCAGGTTGTGAACCTTGGACTACAGATTGACTGTATCAGTTTAGTGATTATACCACTAAAATAGAGTGTACAGGGGATAAATAGGGCCAGTAGTAAAATCCTTCCAACTAAGTGTAAGACTTTGGTGTGTCTGAAAAGAGTGTGTGTGATCCCATCCTACACGTAGAAAACATCAGGCAGAATGAAAATGACAAGACAAAAAAGCAAAATGCAGTCTCAAACATACAGTTCACCAGAAGCAAGTATAGGAGACATTGAAATAGAAAACCCCAAAAGTAACACACTAGGAATCTCTGAAAAGATAGCGAGTGAAATAAAAAAAAACAACTCCATCAGGCTATAGAGGAAATCAAATTAGAAGTACTCTCCCATGTAAAAATAGAAATAACAACTTTAAAGGAGTTGTTGAATGCAGCTAAAGAAGAACTAGAGAAAAAAGTATATGAGCATGGGAAACTAACAGATACTTTGAATGAATAATACAGAAAACAAGCAGAATTCATGAAACAAAATCAAAGAGACATCCAAGAAAAAAAATTCTATTGAAACTGCAAAACCGCCTAAAGGAAGCTGAGGATAGGATTTTGGACCTTGAGGACAGGATCACAGTTAGTGATCAGGAAAGGATAGAACTTTTAAAAATAACAAAGCAGCATGAAATGACAATCCAGAAGCTTCATGATGATGCCAAGAGCAAAAATATAAGAATAATGGACATTAGCAAAGATACAGGAGTCTAGGCAAATGACATAAGTAAAGTATCACAATCAACATAAATCCACACCCAGACACATAATAATTCAGATCTCAGACATACAGCATAAAAAAAGACTATAAAAGCTGAAAGAGAAAAGACACAACTCACCTATCAAGGAGAGCCCATTAGAATCACAGCAGACTTTTCAGCACAAACTCTCAAGTCAAGAAGAGCTTGGAGTGAGGTATTTCAAGCCCTGAAAGAAAACAACCTTCAAGCCAGACTGATGTACCCAGCAAAAATTTCATTAAAATTTAATGGAGAAATGAGATACTTCCATGAAAAAGAACAACTGAAGAAATTCATGTCCATGAAACCAACCCTAGAAAGAGTACTGAAAGACATACTACACAAAGATAAAAATAACCACAATCCCCAAAACAACAACAGAAAGAAACCACCAGGTATGACAAGCAATTAAGTAAGAGGAAAAGCAGAAAGAAACAACTGGAACATAGCATGGCAAAGTTGAGCCAGTACATATCACCTCAATTCACCTATAAAAAGAAATAGATTGAAAGAATGGGTCAAGAAACAGGACCTCACAATGTGCTGTACACAAGAAACACAACTGACCCAAAAGGAAACTCATAGATTAACAGTAAAAGGATGAAAAACAGTATTCCATGCAACAGGAACCCAGAAAAAAGCAGGGGTAGCTATTCTACTTGCAGACAATGTGAACTTCAAACCTAAAATGATTAAAAGAGATACAGAAGGTCAGTACATACTTGTCAGTGGAAAAATTAAAAAGGAAGAACTAACAATTATAAATATATATGTGCCAAATACAGGAGAAACCAACTATATAATACAGAAACTATCGGACATGAAAAACCAAATACACAAGAACACAATTATAGCAGCAGATTTTAACAGACCATTGTCACAAAGAAATAGATCAACTAGACAAAAAGTCAGCAAAGAAATAACAGAACTGAGTCATACCTGTGAGCAATTGGACTTAGTAGACTTTTACAGAGTGTTCCACCCAACCACATCAGAATACACATTCTTCTCAGCTGCACATGGGACATTCTACAAAATAGAACATATATTATCCCATAAAATATTCTTAAGTAAATGCAAAGGTATTTAAATCATACCATGCATAATACCTGACCATAGTGCACTGAAATTGGAAATTAATGGCAAAAGAAATTGTAAAACCTGCATAAATACATGGAAATTAAATAACAGCCTTTTGAACAACCAGTGGGCTACAGATGAAACTAAAGAAGAAATAAAACAATACCTACAATTCAATGAAAATATAGAAACAGCATACTGGAATCTGTGGAATGCAATGAAAGCAGTCTTAAGAGGGAAATATATAGCAATAAACTGTCATATCAAGAAAACAGAATGAGCACAAATAAACAACCTAATGCTCCATCTCAACCTTCTAGAAAAAGAAGAGCAAGCTAAACTCAAAACTCATAGAAGAGAGGAAATTGTAAAGATTAGAGCAGAAATCAATGCAATTGAACCTGAAAAAAAAAGAATTAATGAATCAAAAAGCTGGGTTTTTGAGAGAATAAACAAAATTGACAAACCCCTAGCTAACCTTATTAAGAGAAAGAAAGAAAAAACCCAAATTCATGGAATAAGAACTGAAAAGGGAGAAATTACTACAGATCCCATGGAAATTCAAAAGGACATGAATACCTACTTTGAAAATCTCTACTCACATAGAGTGGAAAACACACAGGAAATGGACAGATTTGTAGAAACATATGAACTATCAAAGCTCAACCAAGAAGATATAACAATTTTGAACAACACAATCTCAGATATTGAAATTGAAAATGTAATTAAAAACTTAACAACAAAAAAAAGCCCAGGTCCTGATGGATTCACAGCTGAATTCTATAAGAAGTTTAGAGAAGATTTGATGCTAGTACTCCTTAAACTCTTCAATGAAACTGAGAAGAAAGCAATCCTCCCTTAATCATTCCTGGAGGCAAGTACTCTGATACCAAAACCATAGAAAGATCCAACCAAAAAAGAGAACTATAGGCTAATCTCACTAATGAAAATTGATGCAAAGATTCTCAACAAAATACTGGCAAATGGAATGAAACAATTCATCAAGAAGATTATAGACCATGACCAAGTCTGGTTCATTCCAGGAATGCAGGGATGGTTTGACATACGCAAATCAATAAATGTAATACACCACATCAACAGAGCCAAAAACAAAAACCACATGGTCATCTCAATAGGTTCAGAAAAAGCTTTTGACAAAGTACAAAACATGTTCATGATAAAAACCCTTCAGAAGCTCCAAATACACGGCATCTACCTCAACCTTGTAAAGGCCATCTATGACAAACCAACAGCCAACATTATACTAAATGGACAAAAACTGAAAGCTTTCACTTTAAAATCAGGAACAAGACAAGGATGTCCACTATCACCACTCCTTTTCAACATAGTTCTGGAAACACTAGCCAGGGCAATCAGACAAGAGAGAGAAATGAAAGGAGTAAAGATAGGAAAGGAAGAAGTGAAATTATCATTATTTGCAGATGACATGATACTCTATATAGAAAACCCAAAAAACTCCATTAAAAGACTGCTAGAGGTAATAAACAAGTTCAGCAGTGTAGCTGGATACAAAGTCAATGCTCAAAAATCAATAGCATTTCTGTACACAAAGAACTCACTGAGAGAGAAATTATGGAAATATCACCCTTTACAATAACATCTAAAAAAATGAAAAACTTAGGAGTCAACCTAACTAAAAATGTAAAAGACCTATATGCTGAAAATTGTACTACACTGAAAAAGGAGATTGAAAAGGATATTAGAAAATGGAAGCATATTCCTTGTTCTTGGTTAGGAAGAACCATCATTGAGAAAATGGCCATACTACCCAAACTGTTATACAGATTTAATGCAATCCCAATCAAAATACCATTGACATACTTCACAGATCTAGAGAACACACTACTAAAATTCATTTGGAAACAGAAGAAAGCTAGAATAGCAAAGGCAATTCTAGGCAAAAAAAGCAAGACAGGAGGCATCTCCATTCTTGACTTGAAACAGTACTATAAAGCCACAATGATAAAATCAGCTTGCTACTGGCAAAGAAATAGACCTGAGGATTAATGGAACAGATTAGAAGATGCAAGCACAACTAAAAAGACACTCAGCCACCTGATATTTGACAAAGGGCCTAAATATGTCCATTGGAAGAAGGATAGTCTCTTTAATAAATGGTGTTGGAAAAATTGGCTCTCTATATGCCGTAAACTGAAACTAGATCCATGCATATCACCATGCACAAAACTAAAGTCTAAATGGATCAAAGACCTCAATATTAAAACAGAAACACTAAGTCTACTGGAAGACAAGGTAGGCAGAAGTCTTGGAGACATAGGGGTAGGCAGAGAATTCATGAACCAAACACAAACTGCACGGGAAACACTTCAAAGAATTAACAAATGGGACCTCACATTATTGAAAAGTTTCTGCACTTCAAAGGAAATCAACAACAGAGTGAAAAGAAAACCAACAGAGTGGGAAAGAATTTTAACCAGCAACCCCTCAGACAAAGGACTTGTGTCCAGAATACATAAAGATTTGAAAGGCATCAAGCCCCCCAAATTCAAAGACCCTCTCCAAAAATGGGCATCTGAGATGAACACACAGTTCTCAGAGAAAGATATATAAATGGCAAATAAATACATGAAGAAATGTTCACCATTACTGGTCATTCAAGAAATGCAAATTAAAACAACATTGAGATTTCACCTTACTCCAGAAAGAATAGCTGCCATCAAGAAATCAACTGATCACAAATGCTGGTAAAGCTTTGGGGAAAAAGGAACACTGCTACACTGTTGGTGGGAATGTAGACTGGTGCGAGCATTATGGAAATCCATATGGAGAATTCTCAGAAGACTAGGAATTGAAGCCCCATTCATTCCAGCTATTCCCCTCCTGAGTATTTTCCCTGAAGAACTGAAAATTTCATATCACGGTGATATATGTGCACCCAAGCTCAAAGCTGAACAATTTGTGATAGCTAAATCCTGGAAACAACCAAGATGCCCATCAACTGCAGAGTGGATGAAAAAGATGTGGCATTTTTATACAATGGAATATTACTCAGCTATAAAAAGGATGATCTTGAGGCCTTCATAGGCAAATGGAGGCAACTTGAGACTATCCTCATTAGTGAAATAAATAAGAATCATATTTATAAATATCACATTGTGTCTCTAGTGTAAAAAGTAAATAAGAACTACAAGTGTAATAAAACCAAAATGTGTAATTGCTATTATAAAAAAGAGAGGAAAGAAAGTGTGCTGAGGGATATATCTGCATGTATGTTTGAGTGTGTAAAATAGATGACCATATTGCTGAATCTTTGTTGGATCTTTGAGCAGAACTGTTTGTAGTCTGATTGTTTGAATATTTACTATGTACCCTTTAACTTTGTTACTTGAACAACTACATCCAGGATGACAGTATGTAATTTATAAATTACTGATTTCTTAGTGGGGCTTTTTCTCATTTTGCTTTTTCTTTCTTTCTTTTAGAATTCTGTATTGTTGCTACCCTTTTTTGTTTTGCTTTTTTTTCTTCTCTTTAAATAAAATTTTAAAAATATATAATTGCTATTATAAAAAAGAGGAAATAGGAAGAGCTATAAAAGATATAGCTGCATGTATGTTTAGGTGTGTGGGATTGATAACCATATTTCTAGATTCTTGTTGGACTGTTGAACCGATCTGTTTGCCCTCTCACTGCTTGAGTGTCCACTTTGTGTGCTTTAATTTTGTAACTTGAATAACTATTTATAAAAGAACAGTATGTAATTTAACAACTAGTGATTTCTTACTGTTTATCTTCTTTTCTTGAAATTCTGTAATCTTTCTACCTTTTCCTGTTTTTTTCTCTTTAAATAAAAAAAGAAAAGTAAAGAAAATTCCAATGAAAGTTGGAAAACTGTCTCAATGAAAGTGGAGATAGAATTTTGGACCTCGAAGGCAAGATTGCAGCTAGTGAACAGGAAAGGAAAGATCTTTTAAAAATAACCTGGAGTCAGGAAATAACAATCAATGGCTGCAAGGTGGTGCAAAGAAAAACAACGTAAGATTGATAGGTATAAACAGAAAAAAAAGGAGACAACACAAATAATATCAAAAGGCTATTTACAGAAGTAATAGCTGAAAATTTCCCAAACATGAGAATGTAAACTGACATATAGATCAGTGAAGCATATATAACTCCAAATAGCCATAACCAAAAGAAAACTACACCCAGACATATAATAATCAACATCCCAGAAATCCTACATAAGAACAGAATATTAAAAGCTGCTAGAGAGAACAGACAGATCACCAATAAAAGAAAGCCTATCAGAATCACAGCAAACTTCTCAATACAATGAAGTCAAGAAGAGTATGGAGTGAAATATTTCAGATCCTAAAGGAAAATGACTTCTAACACAGACTGATGTGCCCTGCAAAACTGTCCTTCAAAATGGATTGAGAAATAAGATACTTCCACAAAAAAGGAGAGCTGAAGAACTTTATGACTACCAAACCAACGCTGCAAAGAATACTGAAAGACATTCTAGATAGACATAGGAAAAAACCACTAAGTAAGGAAAACAATTAGAGTGGAAAGGCAAAAATCAATAACAGAAAGAAAACATGTCAAAAATAAACCAAGATATATCAGTTATAACCATTAATGTAAATGGCAATTCCCCAATTAAAAGAAACAGACTGGCAGATTGGATCAAGAAACAATGTCCAACCATATGCTGTTGACAAGAAACCCATCTAACCCAAAAGAAAACTCATAGACTGAAAGTAAAAGGATGGAAAATAATACTTCATGCAACAGGAACCCCCAAAAAAAGCAGGGGTAGCTATTCTATTTGCAGACAGTGTGAACTTTAAACCAAGAATGACCCAAAGAGTTAAAGAAGGTCATTACATATTACTTAGGGGAAAACTTCAAGAGGAAGAGATAACAATCTTAAATATATATGCACCAAATATTAATAGAAATGAAATATCAAATAAGCAATAACACGATTGTAACAGGAGACCCTAACACAACATTGACACAAAGGGACAGATCAACTAGACAGAAAATCAGGAAAGAAATAACAAGAACTGAATCACACCTGTCAACAAATAAACTTGATGGTGACATACAGAGTGTTCAACCCAATAACATCGGAATATACATTCTTCTCAGAAGCACATGGGACATTCTCTAAAATAGACCATATCCTAGTCCACAGAACATGCTTAAGTAAATGCAAAAAATTGAAATAATCCAAATCATGTTATTGGATCAGAGTGCCATGAAAATAGAATTTTATTTATTTATTTATTTATTTATTTATTTATTTATTGGTGCTGAGTATCAAACTCATGACCTCATGCTTGCAAAGCAAGCACTTATGCCACTGAGCTAAACCCCTGGTGAGAAACTAGAAATTAATGACAAAAGAAACTGAAAAAAACCACAAACACATGGAAACTGAATAATACACTCCTGAGAAATCAGTGGATCACAAATAAAATTAAAGAAGCAATTAAACAATATCTACAAGCAAACAAAAATTAAATATAAACTACTGGAACATGTGGGAAGCAATTAAAGCAGTCCTCAGAGGAAAACTTATTGCAGTGAAGTCCCACATCAGGAAAACTGAATGAACACAAAAAAACAACCTGATGCTATACCTCAAACATCTAGAAAAATAATATCAAGTCAAGACCGATGCCAAAAGAAGGGAGGAAATTCTAAAATCAGAGCAGAAATCAATGCAATAGAGACTAAGAAAATAGTACAAGGAATCAATGAATCAAAGAGTTTATTCTTTGAAAGAATAAATAAAATTGATAAGCCCCTAGCCAACTTTATTTTTAAAAGGAAAGAAAAGACTCAACTTCATGTAATAAGGAATGAAAAGGATGAAATCACTACAGACCCTGTGGAAATATAGAAAATCATCAATACTTATTTTGAAAATTTCTACTCTCATAGGCTTGATAAAACAGAAGAAATGGACAGATTCCTAGAAACATGAATTACCAAAGCTGGCTTAAGACGATGTAAAACATGAATAACGCAATTTCAATTAACAAAATTGAAAATGTGATTAAATCCCTACCAACAAAGAAAAGCCCAGGTCCAGATGGATTCACTACTGAATTCTACAAGAAATTCAAAGACTTAATGCTGACACTCCTCAAACTCTTCAATGAAATTGAAAGGGAAACAATTCCCCATAACTCATTCATGGAAGCAAATATTAATCTAATAACAAAACATGAGAAAGACCTAACCAAAAAAGAGAACTACAGGCCAATCTCCTTAATGAACATAGATGCAAAAATTCTCAATAAAATATTGGGAAACAGAATGCAGCAAGTCATCAAGAAGATTATACACCACGACCAAATGGGATTCATCCCAGGCATGCAGGGATGGTTCAACATACATAAATCAATAAGCATAATCTACCATATGAAAAGAGCCAAAAATAAAAATCACATGATTATCTCTATAGATGTAGAAATAGTTTTTGATAAGGTCCAATACTTATTCATAAGAACTTTACAGAAAATTGGAATAGAAGGTTTTTACCTCAATATGATAAAAGCCATCTACAACAAACCAACAGCCAGCATCATATTAAATGGTCAAAAACTGAAAGCCTTTACCCTAAAATCAGGAACACAACAAAGATGTCCATTATCACCACTCTTATTCAACATGGTGCTGGAAATGCTAGCCAGAGCAATTAGACAAGAGAGAGAAATAAAAGGAGTAAGGACAGGAAAAAAAGAAGTTAAATTATCATTATTTGCAGATGACATGCTACTCTACAAAGAAGACCCTCAAAACTCCATTGAAAGACTCCTAGGTATACTAAATAAATTCAGTAATGTAGCTGGATACAAAGTCAACACTCAAAAATTGATAGCATTCCTGTACACTAACCACAAAATCATGGAGAGAGAAATAAGAGAAACCACACTCTTCACAATAGCATCCAAAAAAAAAAAAGAAATATTTAGGAATCAATCTAACAAAAGAAGTAAAAGATCTATTTAGAGCCAGGTCCATGGTGCTGCCATGAGGTGAGTTGCAATTCAACAGGGCAGGTCCAGGAAAAGTTTGGAACCATCGATCCCCATGGCTGAGTGCCCACCCAGCACTCTTAGGACACTGAACAAAGCTCCAGAGTTTCCACTGGCTTGAGTGCACCACATCCAGTGACCTTTGTTCAACCAGGGGAGCCAGGCCTGCCAAAAGGGGAGCCAGGCACACACTGCTCTGAGAGGTGAGTTGCAGCTCACCTGGTCAGGCCAGGAAAAGTTTGGAACCATCAATCCCGGTGGCTGAGTGCCTGCCTAGCCCCCTTGGGATGCTGGGCTGGACTCCAGTGGTTCCACAGGCTTGGGTGGACCATGCCCATTGACCTTCTTTCAACCAGGGAAACCGGGGCCACCACATGGGGAGAGAAGCACCATGTGAGTCCCAGTGGCAGAGGGCACAAGAGGTGATTTCTGGCACATCTAGGGAAAGCTTTGGAACATTACTGGAAACACAGAAATATAGGAAAATGACAAAATGAAAGACCAAAAGGCAATCTCAAACCTCCAGCCCATCCCAAGAAAACCTAGGAGACATGTACATAGAAGAAAATACTACACATACACCAGAAATGCCTGAAATGATATCAACTGAAATAAAGAAGCAAGCATGGGAATCTATGAGGGAACTCAAATCAGAAATAATCTCCCAGGTAAAAGAAGAAATGATAAAAGTAGTGAAAGAAATACTGAATGCATCCAATGAAGACACAGCTAAAAAATGAGAGGAACAAAACAAAATGATAGAATCCCTGAATGAACAGTTTAAGAAACAAACAGAATGCATGAAGCAGATTCAAAGAGATAAACAGGAAATCAAAAACTCTATTAAAAGTTGCAAAAGCTGCCTCAATGAAAGTGAAGATAGAATCTCAGACCTCGAAGATAAGGTTGCAGCTAGAGAACAGAAAAGGAAAGTTCTTCTAAAAATAACAAGAAATCAGGAAATAATAATTTAACAGCTGCAAGATGATGCAAAGAAAACAACATAAGATTAATATGGATAAATGAAAAAGAAGGGGACAACACAAATGATATCAACAAGCTATTTAGAGAAGTAATAGCTGAAAACTTCCCAAACATGAATATGGAAACTGACATACAGATTAGTGAAGCATACAGAAACTCCAAATAGCCATAACCAAAAGAAAACTACACCCAGACATATAATAATCAACATCCCAGAAATCCAACATAAGAACAGAATATTAAAAGCTGTTAGAGAGAAAAGACAGATCACCTATAAAGGAAAACCTGTTAGATTCACAGCAGACTTCTCAACACAAACAATGAAGTCAAGAAGAGCATGGAGTGAAGTGTTTCAGATAATAAAGGAAAATGACTTCCAACCCAGACTGATGTACTCTGAAAAACTGTCCTTCAAAATGAATGGAGAAATAAGATACTCCCATGACAAAGAACAACTGAAGAACTTCATAATTACCAAACCAACCCTACAAAGAATACTGAAAGACATTCTAGTTACACATAGGAAAAGACCACTAATCAAGACAGACAATTAGAAAGAAAGGAAAGTTAAGATACAACATCAGAAAGATAACATGTCAACAGTAAACCAATATATAATAGTTATAACCATTAATCTAAATGACCTCAATTCACCAATTAAAAGAAACAGAATGGCAGAATGGATCAAGAAACAATGTCCAACCATATGCTGTCTACAAGAAACCCATCTAACCCAAAAGGAAATTCAGAGTGAAAGTCAAAGGATGGAAAACAATACTCCATGCAACAGGAACTCAAAAAAAAAAAAAAAAGCAGGGGTAGCTATTCTGTTTGCAGACCATGTGAACTTCAAACCAAGAATGGTCCAAAAAGATAAAGAAGGTCATTACATATTAGCTAGGGGAAAACTTCAAGACAAAGAGATAACAATATTAAATATATACGCAACAAATTCCATGGCACCCAACTACACAAAGCAAGTATTAACAGAAATGAAAAATCAAATAGGCAATAACACAGTTATAACAGGAGAGCTTAACTCACCATTAACACAAAGGGATAGATCAACTAGACAGAAAATCAGCAAAGAAATAATAGAACTGAATCACATCTGTGAAAAAATGGGTTTGATAGACGAATACAGAGTGTTCCATCCAATAACATCAGGAAATACATTCTTTTCACCAGCAATGGGACATTCTCTAAAATAGACCATAGACTAACCCACAGAACATATTTAAGTAAATGCAAAAGAATTGAAATAATCCCATGCATGTTATCGGATCATAGTGCCATGAAACAGGAAATTAAAGATAAAAGTAACTGAAAAAAACCCACAAAAACATGGAAATTAAATAATACACTCTTGACCAATCAGTGGGTCACAGAGGAAATTAAAGAAGAAATGAAACAATATCTACAAGCAAACAAAAATACAAATACAACTTACCAGAACCTGTGGGATGCAATGAAAGAGGTCCTCAGAGAAAAATTTATTGCACTGAGTTCCCACATTAGGAAAACAGAAAAAACACAACTAAACAACCTGATACTACACCTCAAACATCTAGAAAAAGAAGAGCAAGCCAAGCCCAAAACCAAAAGAAGGGAGGAAATTATAAAGATCAGAGCAGAAATTAATGCAATAGAGACTAAGAAAACAATTCAAAGAATCAATGAATCAAAGAGTTGGTTCTTTGAAAGAATAAATAAAATTGATAATCCCCTAGCCAACCTAATTTAAAAAGGAAAGAAAAGACTCAAATTCATGCAATACAGAATGAAAAAGGTGAAATCACTACTAACCCTGTGGAAATACAGAAGATCATCAACAACTATTTCAAAAACCTCTACTCTCAGCTTCAATAACACAGAAGAAATGGACAGATTCCTGGAAACATATGAACCACCAAAGCTGGATCAAGAAAATGTAAAACTGCTGAATAACCCAATTTCTATTAATGAAACTGAAAATGTAATCAAGTCCCTACCAACAAAGAAGAGCCCAGGCCCAGATGGATTCACTGCAGAACTCTACAAGAAATACAAAGAAGACTTAATGCCAACACTCCTCAAACTCTTCAATGAAATTGAAAGGGAAGCAATTCTCCCTAAGTAATTCCTGGAAGCAAATATCACTCTAATATCAAAACCTGAGAAAGACCCAACTAAAAAAGAAAAGTACAGGCCAATCTCCTTAATGAACACAGATGTAAAAATTCTCAGTAAAATATTGGCAAACAGGATGCAGCAAATCCACAAGAAGATTATACACCACGACCAAGTGGCATTCATCCCAGGCATGCAGGGATGGTTCAACATATGTAAATCAATAAATGTAATCTACCATATCAATGGAGCCAAAAGTAAGAATCACATGATCATATTTATAGATGCATAAAAAGCTTTTGATAAGATCCAACACCCATTCATGATAAGAATCTTACAGAGAATTGGAATAGATGTTCTTTACCTCAATATGATAAAGGCCATCTATGACAAACCAATAGCCAGCATCATATTAAATGGCCAAAAATTGACAGCCTTTACCTTGAAATCAGGCATAAGACAAGGATGTCCCTTATCACCCCTCCAATTCAACAAAGTACTAGAAATACTAGCCAGAGCAATTAGACAAGAGAGAGAAATAAAAGGAGTAAAGATAGGAAAAGAAGTTAAATTATCATTATTTGCAGATGACATGATACTGTACATAGAAGACCCCAAACCTCCATTGAAAGACTCATAGATATAATAAATAAATTCAGCAATGTAGCTGGATACAATGTCAATACTCAAGAATCAATAGCATTCTTATACACTAACAACAAAATCACTGAAAGAGAAATAAGATAAGACATACCCTTCACACTAACATCCAAAAAAAATGAAATACTGAGGAATTAATCTAACAAAAGATGTAAAAGAGTTGTACAGGGAAAATTATAATACCCTGAAATAGAAATCAAAGAGGACCTCAGTAAATGGAAAGACATCCCTTGTTCATGGATAGGAAGAATAAATATTGTGAAAATGGCCATTCTCCCAAAATCATTATACACATTCAATGCAATCCCAATGAAAATACCACTAACAGACCTCATAGATCTAGAGAAATCACTCCTAAAATTCATCTGGAACCAGAAGAGAACTAGAATAGCAAAGGCAATTCTAAGCAGCAAAGCCAAGGCAGGAGGCATCACAATCCCTGACTTGAAGTTATACTACAAAGCTACTGTGATAAAATCAACATGGTACTGGAATAAAAACAGACCTGAAGGTCAATGGAATAGATTGGAAGATATAACTACAACTACAAAAACATTCAGCTACCTTATCTTTGAAAAAGGGGCCAAACACACTCACTGGAAGAAAGATAGTCTTTTTAATAAATGGTGCTGGAAAAATTGGCTCTCTGTATGTCAAAAACTAAAACTAGACCAATGCCTATCACAAGGTACTAACGTCTAAATGGATCAAAACTCTAAATATTAAAACAGAAACACTAAATCTACTGGAAGACAAAGTAGGTAGAAATCTTGAAGACATAGGGGTAGGTAGAAAATTCATGAACAAGAATCAAACCACTCAAGAAATACTTCCCAGAATCAATAACTGGGGTCACATCTTATTAAAGAGTTTCTGCATGCCAAAAGAAATCTCAAGCATAGTAAAAAGAAAAACGAACATCGTGGAAACCTGCCCCAGGCTTAAACTGCCCTGGACTGATTCTGCTGGGCTCACCCTTCCACTGGGAACATTGCAGAAGACTGCCTCATGCCTAAACTGCCCTAGACTGCTTCTGCTTGGCCTGACCTTCCAGTGGGAACATCCTAAAAGCCCAACCCAGGCCTAAACTGTGCCAGACTGCTTCCACCAGGCCCACCCTTCCACCAGGGTCATTGTGGAAGCCTGTCTAAGGCCTGTGTTGCCTGAGACTGCCACCACTGGGCACCCTTCCACTGGGAACGTAGGATCTTGGACTACAGTGGATTACTGTGATGGCTGGATGAGAGGCTCAGGAACACCTCACCCAAACAGAAGACTTCAGCAGGCTCCAGTCAGTGTGATGAGTCTGCCCCTAAAACAAAGGTCTGCAGTGAGTAAATAGGAGTGAAAATGAAACTCCCCCAACTGTGAAACATTGGCAAACGTGGCAAGAGAGTGGGTAATTCCCTCCCCCACACAGAAAACATCAGAAGGGTGAGGAGTGTGCCAATAACACCCCCCCAACTAAGAGAAAATTAAAAGAGCTTATGAGAACCCCAGTGACACAGTAGGGCCTCAACTGACACAAACACTATAGCTAGCCAAGAAAGAATACAGGACTCACCCAACAAGCCCTGTAGGAGCAAGTCAGGTAACTGGATATCCTCTTCACTGTGGTACCCAGCAACTTCACAACCACACAGTAGAACCCTAAAACTCTATGGACAGTTGTGACTGTTGGAAAAGAAAGAACATATACTTATTGAAACAGTGAAAATGACTAAATGAAAAGGCAAAATGCAAACTCAAACAGCTAGTCCATCAGGAACAAGTACAGGTGACAATGAAATAGAGGACTTTAAAAGTCATACACCAGAAATCTCTGAAAAGCTAGCAAATGAAGTAAAGAAACAAATCCATGAGGCTATACAGGAACTCAAATTAGAAATAATGTCTTATGTAAAGACAGAAATAACAACCTTAATACATGAGTTGCTAGAGAAGAGATAGATAAAAAAAAAATACAGGAGCATGGGAAATGGACTGAAACTCTGAATGAACAATACAGAAAACAAGCAGAATCCATAATAAAATCCAAAGAGATATCCAAAAAACAAAAAATTCTATTGAAAGCTGGCAAAACTGTTTAAATGAAGCTGAGGATAGAATTTTGGACCTTGGGGATAGGATCACAGATAGCAATTATGAAAGGGTAGAACTTATAAAAACAACAAGGCAGCATGAAATGACAATCCAGCAGCCTCAACATGATGAAAGGAGAAACAATGTAAGATTAATAGGCATCAGTGAGGAGGCTGGAGACAACGCAAAGGACATAACTAAGCTGTTCACAGAAGTAATTACAGAAAATTTCCCAAACATAGGATAAATCTGACATACAAATTAGTGAGGCATACAGAATGCCAAACAGTCATAACAAACAAAAATCTACACCCAGACATATAATAATTAAGATCTCAGACAAACAGCATAAAAACAGGATACTAAAAGCTGTTAGAGAAAAGACACAATGCACCTATCAAGGAAAGCCTATTAGAATCATGGCAGACTTCTCATAACAAACCTTCAAGTTAAGATGAGCTTGGAGTGAAGTATTTCAAGCCCTAAAAAAAAAAACAATTTTCAAGCCAGACTGATGTACCCAGCAAAACTGTCTTTCACATTTAATGGAGAAACAAGATACTTCCATGACAAAGAACAACTGAAGAAATTCATGTCCATCAAACCAACCTTAGAAAGAGTGCTGAAAGACATGCTAGGTAGAGATAACAATGACCACAATCTCCAGAACAACAACAAAAAGAAACCACCAGATAGGACAAGAAATTAAACAAGGGAGAAAAACAGGAAACCAACAATAGGAACACAACATGGCAAATTCAAGCCAGTACATATCAATGATATCCCTAAATGTAAATGGGATCAACTCAACTATCAAAAGAAACAGGTTGATGGAATGGATCAAGAAACAGGATCCCACAATATGCTGTGTGCAAGAAACACATCTGACGCAAAAAGAAACTCATAGATTAAAGTCAAAGGATGGAAAACAGTATTCCATGCAACAGGAACCCAGAAAAAAGCAGGGGTAGCTATTCTGTTTGCAGACAAAGTTAACTTCAAGCCTAAAAGGATTAAAAGAGATAAAGAAGGCCACTACACACTTATTAGTGGAAAACTACAGGAGGAAAAACTAACAATTATAAATATATATGCACCAAATACAGGAGCACCCAACTATATAAGACAGATACTAATGGACATGAAAAACCAAATACACAAAAATACAATTATAACAGGGGATCTTAACACCCCATTGCCACAAAGAGATAGATCAACTAGACAAAAGCAAAGAAATAATAGAACTAAATCATACCTGTTAGCAACTGGACTTAGTAGAAGTTTACATAATGTTCCACCCAACCACATCAGAATACACATTCTTCTAAGATGCACATGGGACATTCTACAAAATAGAACATATATTATCCCATAAAACATTCTTAATTAAATGTAAAGGGATTGAAATTATCCCATGCATAATATCTGACCACAGTGCACTGAAATTGGAAATTAATGGCAAAAGAAATTGCAAAACCTGCATAAATATATGGAAATAAAATAATCTTTTGAATAACCAATGGGCTACAGATAAAATTAAAGAAGAAATAAAACAATACCTACAATTCAATGAAAATGAGGAAACAACATACTGTAATCTGTGGAATGCAATGAAAGCAGTCTTAAGAGGGAAATATATAGCAATAAATTGTCATATCAAGAAAATAGAATGAGCATAAACAAACAACCTAATGCTCCATCTCAAGCTTCTAGAAAAAGAAGAGCAAGCTAAACCAAAAGCTCATAGAAGAGAGGAAATTGTAAAGATTAGAGTAGAAATCAATGCAATTGAAACTAAAAAAACAATACACAGAATTAATGCATCAAAAAGCTGGTTTTTTGAGAGAATAAACAAAATTGACAAACCCCTAGCCAACCTTATTAAGAAACAGAAAGAAAAAACTCAAATTCATGCAATAAAGACTGAAAAGGGGGGAAATTACTACAGATCCCATGGAAATTCAAAAGATCATGAATACCTACTTTGAAAATCTCTACTCACATAGGATGGAAAACACAGAGGAAATGGACAGATTTCTAGGAACATTTGAACTACCAAAGCTCAACCAAGAAGATATAGCAATTTTGAATAACGCAATATCACTTACTGAAATCGAAAATGTAATTAAAAACTTAACAACAAAGAAAAGCCCAGGTCCTGATGGATTCACAGATGAATTCTACAAGAAATTTAGAGAAGATTTGATGCCAATACGCCTTAAACTCTTCAATGAAATTGAAAGAGTAGCATTCCTCCCTAAATCATTCCTGGAGGCAAGTATTATTCTGATACCAAAAACAGAGAAAGATCCAACCAAAAAAGGAGAATTATAGACCAATCTCACCAATGAACATTGATGCAGAGATTCTCAATAAAATATTGGGAAATAGAATGCAGCAAATCATTAAGAAGATTATATATCATGACCAAGTGTGATTTATTCCAGGAATGCAGGGATGGTTCAAATCAATAAATGCAGTACAGCACATCAACAGAGCCAAAAATAAAAATCACATGATCATCTCAATACATACAGAAAAAGCTTTTGAAAAAGTCCAACACAGGTTCATGATAAAAACCCTACAGAAACTTGGAATAGAAGGTATGTACCTCAATCTCATAAAGGTCATCTATGACAAACCAACTGCCAACATTATACTAAATGGACAAAAACTGAAAACCTTCACTCTAATATTAGGAACAAGACAAAGATGTCCACTATCACCACTCCTATTCTATATAGTTCTGGAAATATTACCCAGAGCAATCAGACAAGAGGGAGAAATAAAAGGAATAAAAACAGGTAAAGAAGAAGTTAAATTATCATTATTTGCAGATGACATGATGCTCTACATAGAAGATACCAAAAATTACATTAAAAGACTGCTAGAGGTAATAAACAAATTCAGCATTGTAGCTGGATACAAAGTCAATGCTCAAAAATCAAACCTTACTCCACACACACAAAAAAAATCACTAAGAGAGAAATTAGGGAAATATTGCCTTTCACAATAGCATCTAAAATAATGAAATACCCAGGAATCAACCTAACCAAGAATGTAAAAGACCTATATGTTGAAAATTATATTACTCTAAAAAAGGAGATTGAAGAGGATATTAGAAAATGGAAGGATATTCCTTGCTTTTGGTTAGGAAGAACCAACATTGCAAAAATGGCCATACTCCCAAAACTGTTATACAGATTTAATGCAATCCCAATCAAAATACCATTGACATACCTTACAAACCTAGAGAAAACACTCCTAAAATTCATATGGAAACAGAAGAAGCCTTAGAATAGCAAAGGTGATTCTGGGCAACAAAGGCAAGGCAGGAGGCATCTCAATTCCTGATTTGAAACTATACTACAAAGCCACAGTGATAAAATCAGCATGATACTGGCAAAGAAATACACCTAAATATCAATGGAACAGATTAGAAGATGCAAACACAACTACAAAGACCCTCAGCCACCTGATATTTGACAAAGGTGCTAAACATGTGCACTGGAAAAAAGATAGCCTCTTTAATAAACATTGTTGGAAAAATTGGCTTTCCACATGCCAAAGACTGAAAATAGACCCATGCCTATCACCATACACTAAACTAAAATCAAAATGGATCAAGGATTGAAATATTAAAACAGAAACACTAAACCTATTGGAAGACAAAGTAGGTAAAAATCTTAGAGACATAGGGGTAGGGAGAATATTCATGAATAAAATGCAAACCACACAGGAAATACTTCAAAGAATCAACAACTGGGATCTCATATTACTAAAAAGTTTTTCTACTTCAAAAGAAATCACCAACAAAATGAAAAGAAAACCCACAGTATGAGAAAGAATCTTAACCAACAATCCCTCAGCCAAAGGACTTAAATCTAGAACATATAAAGAACTGAAAAATATCAAGTGCCCCAAATTCAAAGACCCTCTCTAAAAATGGGCATCAGAGATGAAAACACAGTTCTCAGATGAAGATATACAAATGGCAAACAAATACATGAAGAAATGTTCACCATCACTGGTAATTTGAGAAATGCAAATTAAAACATTGAGATTTCATCTCACTCCAAAAAGAATGGCTGCCATCAAGAAAACAACTGATAATAAATTTTGGCAAGGCTGCAGGGGAAAAGGAACACTTCTCCACTGTTGGTGAAAGTGCAAACTGGTGCAACCACTGTGGAGGTCAGTATGGAGAGTCCTCAAAAAACTATGATTGGAAGTTCCATTCAACCCAGTTATTCCCCTCCTATGTTTTTTTTCCAGAAAAAATTGAAAAGTTCATGTCACAGTGATATATATATACCCATGTTCATAACAGCACAATTTGTGATAGCTAAATCTTGGAAAATAACCAGAAAGCCCATCAACCGCAGAGTGAATGAAAAAAATGTGGTATTTTTATACAATGGGATACTACTCAGTTATAAAAAAGGATGATCTTGAGTCCTTTATCAGTAAATGGAGGCAACTTGAGAATATCCTCATTAGTGAAATAAACAAGACTCACATTAGTAAATATCACATTGTCTCTCTAGTGTAAAAAATAATAAGAATGGACAGAATAATTGTATCCAAAAAGCATAATAGACATAAAAGCATAATAAATATAATAACTATTGTAAAAGTGGAAAGGAAAGAAAGTGCTCTAAAGGATATAATGGTATATATAGTGTGTAAATATATGACCATATAGAGAGATTGCAAGATGGCTGACTGAGTGGCAGCATGATAAGAGAGCCTCTCTGAGGAAAAAAAAAATAAAAACAACTCAGATGCTGGAATCTGGCAACATGGAGAAAGCCAGACAAAAGGAGAGAAATTCTCAGAACCCAGGAAGAAACTGAGGAAAAAAGAAAAAAGGAAGAAGAAAAAAAAAGCATGGACAGAGGGCTGGAGCTGGGCAAGCCCTGATCACTGTAACAGCACGTCTTAAAGTCAGGTGACTCACGATCAAGCTGAGATTGTGGCCCTGCCGAGGGCAGGGGTTGGTAAGCTCCAGACCCTTGGCTGGAGGAGGTGCTAAGACAGGGAGTGGAAACAGTCAGTCGAGCTGCATGAACTTTGGTGAGTGATGGGAACTGGAATCCCCAAACTGGGAGGACTGGCTGGGCAACATTTTGGAGTTGGGTTGGGCTGGCTTGAATCAAAACCGAAGGCAGCATCTGCTGATAACTCCTAGTCCAAAGCAGATTGGTGGGATCTGCTCAGGCAGGGCCACGTCCCTGGTTGAAACCCAATAGTCAGGGACGAGGCTTTTCTGGGCCAGTGGCATCACCAGGGAACACACAAACTTGTTGAAGCATAAACTGGCTGACTGGCATAGGGGGAGGAGCAAGCTCACAGCATGCAACTCACAGATCTGCAGCAGACTGGGGGGCAATACTTCCCTAGCAAGTGCACTGCAGAAAAACTGTAAGCAATAGGAAAGGCCCAGAGACCTCCACCATCCACCTGTCTGAAGGGGGCCAAAAACATGACAAGACAGAGAAAGAGCAAAAGGTCCCCAACTGTGGAACCAGGGAAAGTGAGTCCAACAGAGGTAAATGCAGAGGAGGTTGAGAGCAGCAAACCTGTAATGTCGGAGACAGCCTCATCGGAAATAAAGAAATACCTCTATGACTTCATCGTCAAATTTAAATCTGAAATTCTAACCCAGGTGAAGCAAGCTATAACAAGATTAATAAAAGAAGTCCTGGGTAATCCT